>WSYQ01001354.1:0-62898 GCA_011426435.1 Lysiphlebus fabarum
TTTTTTTTTTTTTTTAAATTTGAATTTTCATTAGGCAAGTATAATAACTAAAGAAGTATTTCAATTTTTTTTTTTTTGGAAAAATTTTGTATTTTCATTAGGCAAATAAAATAACTGAAGAGGTATTCGAATTTTTTGAAAACTTAAGAACTTAATAGAAATTTTTTTCGAAAAAATTTCAAGTTATATCAGGGTTGTAGGGCTTAAAAAGAGGTATTCGATGCATTATAAACTTTTTTTCTAGGATTGATATTTTTTGATATATCGATAGTAACATATCGAAAAATGTATCGATTGAATTTCGAGATATATCGATATTTTATTTCTCGAAAAGACGATTTTAAATCGATTTATACTTTTTTTCTAGGATTGATATTTTTCGATATATCGATAGTAACATATCGAAAAATGTATCAAATAAATTTCGAGATATATCGATATTTTATATCTCGAAAAGACAATTTCAAATCGATTTATATTTTTTTTCTAGGATCGATATTTTTCAATATATCGATAGTAACATATCGAAAAATGTATCGAATAAACTTCGAGATATATCGATATTTTATATCTCGAAAAGACCTATTCAAATCCGTTTATACTTTTTTTTTACCATCGATAATTTTCGAGATATCAATAGTAACACATCTCAAAATTTTTTTTAAAAAAAGGTAGGATTACCTCTTTGCCCATTCTATGTTCCTGATAAAAAATAAAGATTTTTTAAAAATTTTTAATACAATTTGAATTTTCAATTTCTGAAAAATTTTGAATTTGTATCAGGCAAATATAATGACCGAAGAGGTATTTGAATTTTTTTTTTTTTTTTGAAAAATTTCGAATTTTTATTAGGCAAATATAATAACTGAAGAAGTATTTGAATTTTTTTTTCTTGAAAAAATTTTAAATTTTATTAGGCGAATATAATAACCGAAGAGGTATTTGATATTTTTTTTTTTGAGAAAATTTTGAATTTTTATTAAGCAAGTATAATAACTCAAGAGGTATTCGAATTTTTTGAAAACTTAAGAACTTAATAGAAATATTTTTCGAAAAAATTCCGAGTTATATCAGGGTTGTAGGGCTTGAAAAGAGGTATTCGATGCATTTTAAACTTTTTTTCTAGGATCGATATTTTTCGATATATCGATAGTAACATATCGAAAAATGTATCGATTAAATTTCGAGATATATCGATATTTTATGTCTCGAAAAGACGATTTCAAATCGATTTATACTTTTTTTCTAAGATCGATATTTTTCGATATATCGATAGTAACATATCGAAAAATGTATCGATTAAATTTCGAGATATATCGATATTTTATGTCTCGAAAAGACGATTTCAAATCGATTTATACTTTTTTTCTAGGATCGATATTTTTCGATATATCGATAGTAACATATCGAAAAATGTATCGATTAAATTTCGAGATATATCGATATTTTATGTCTCGAAAAGACGATTTCAAATCGATTTATACTTTTTTTCTAGGATCGATATTTTTCGATATATCGATAGTAACATATCGAAAAATGTATCGATTAAATTTCGAGATATATCGATATTTTATGTCTCGAAAAGACGATTTCAAATCGATTTATACTTTTTTTCTAGGATCGATATTTTTCGATATATCGATAGTAACATATCGAAAAATGTATCGATTAAATTTCGAGATATATCGATATTTTATGTCTCGAAAAGACGATTTCAAATCGATTTATACTTTTTTTCTAGGATCGATATTTTTCGATATATCGATAGTAACATATCGAAAAATGTATCAAATAAATTTCGAGATATATCGATATTTTATATCTCGAAAAGACAATTTCAAATCGATTTATATTTTTTTTCTAGGATCGATATTTTTCAATATATCGATAGTAACATATCGAAAAATGTATCGAATAAACTTCGAGATATATCGATATTTTATATCTCGAAAAGACCTATTCAAATCCGTTTATACTTTTTTTTTACCATCGATAGTTTTCGAGATATCAATAGTAACACATCTCAAAATTTTTTTTAAAAAAAGGTAGGATTACCTCTTTGCCCATTCTATGTTCCTGATAAAAAACAAAGATTTTTTAAAAATTTTTAATACAATTTGAATTTTCAATTTCTGAAAAATTTTGAATTTGTATCAGGCAAATATAATGACCGAAGAGGTATTTGAATTTTTTTTTTTTTTTTGAAAAATTTCGAATTTTTATTAGGCAAATATAATAACTGAAGAAGTATTTGAATTTTTTTTTCTTGAAAAAATTTTAAATTTTATTAGGCGAATATAATAACCGAAGAGGTATTTGATATTTTTTTTTTTGAGAAAATTTTGAATTTTTATTAGGCAAGTATAATAACTAAAGAGGTATTCGAATTTTTTTTTCTTGAAAAAATTTTCAATTTTATTAGGCGAATATAATATCCGAAGAGGTATTTGAATTTTTTTTTTTCGAAAAAAATTTTCAATTTTATTAGGCGAATATAATAACTGAAGAGGTATTTGATATTTTTTTTTTTTGAGAAAATTTTGAATTTTTATAACTAAGAAAGTATAATAACTAAAGAGGTATTTAAATTTTTTTTTTATTTAAAAAAAATTTTGAATTCGTATTAGGCAAATATAATAACCGAAGAGGTATTCGACCTATAGAAAATTATTGAAAAACTTCTAGAAAAATTAGATTATTGAAATTTATCAAAAAATTATTTAACGATTAATATATACCTTTATACCTGTTTTATTATCTTTTTATAATTTATACAGTATTTGAAAAATAATTTATTATTTATTTTTGATTATTATATTTTTTTTTATGTTTAATTTTAGTTTATATTAAATAACTTTAGTTAATTACACTTTATCGACGTCGATTTTCAATTATAATTGAAAACGATTTAAATTATTGTAAAACTTAATATAAATTATAATTGAATTGAGTAAACTAAAAAAAAGTTGGAATTTTTTATTTATGATAAGTTTATCAATATTAATAACAATTATTTTATCTTTTATCCATGCCTGCGTCCATAATTGAATTGATAATTTTATCCATCCTATAAAAATATAAAAAGAAAGAAAAATAAATGATAATGTAAAAAAAAATAAATTAAAATAACGCTACTCACTCATCTTTATCAGATATAATTTCAGCTCTGATTTCATGATTTTTTTTAAAATGACCTTTTAAATAAATATATATTTGTACAATTAATTAATGAAAATATCTATTAAATTATTTATTTATTATAATAAAATTAAAAAAATTATATACGACTATTATAAATATACCCTTTTCAGAAACGACGTGGAATTTTAGTTCAAAACATCCCTCTCTGTTATTATTATCAAGAGCAACATAAAAATCTTTCAGAGGAATTAATTTTTTTTTAAAATAAACTTCATTTGTCTCAAAAACATTCATGCATGCCCTTTCAAATATCTATAATTTTAATTATTAAAAAAATTAGTCAACAAATTATATTTTCATATATATTAAAATACAAATACAGCTATATAGCAACAATTAAAAAAAATTATAAAATTATTTACCTGCAAATCAAGAGATTGTCCTTCTACTTGATCAATTCTAACTTTTATAATCGATTGTCCCTGTTTTGGATGAATGAAGAAACAATCACTTCCTATGTCAAAACGAGGATAAAGAAATACATGACATACTGGTATGTAAAATACACTTTTCAATATCATTCCTAGACTCATTGTATGTAATTAATGTTTATAATTTTTTTAATTATAAAATGCTATTATATAAAATATATAATTAATTATAATTATTAATTATATATATTCAATTATATCAAAACTGTGGCTAGATAAAGACCTGTGTTGTATATAAATTATTTTTAGGATGTTTCAACTGATTTCCACTAGTTTCTACGCAGGTAGAAAGAGTAACCTTATACATATCCTCATTATAAGCAGGTAGAAAAACCTTTCCAAGAAACGAATGATGCCTTACATACATACAATAGCTTACATAAACTATTTTCATCTAAGTGTTATATAATGCCATAGGGTAGAAAAACTATATGCTAAACAGGCTTTTAAAGGATGTTGAAATCCTAGACAACCAACTTCAAAAAAATATAGTTTATGTTAGTTTTTACAAATGAAAAATTTACTATGAATGCTGATACTTTTATTTTGATGTATAATTTTTTTTTAATTTTTCAATTGATTTTAAATAAGTTTTTTATATTTTTTGTATAAAATAAAAAAAAAAGCATTAAAATAAATAATTTTGTAATGAATATTTAATTTTACAACATATTTAATTATAAAAAAGATACGTATGTTAACTGAAGTAACAATAATTTTTTTATCATTCAAGATCATCATCTTGCAATTATGATGAAAATTGATTATTCATCACTCCAACATGATTGACTCGTCTTGTTTCTTGCTGATGGAATTCTAAAAAATTTAAATTAATTTATATTAGTAAAATAAGATAATTATTATCATTATTATTGATGATAAATAAAATACTAACTTGCAATTATTAATTAATTTTTTAACAGTGTTTATTGTGTTTTAACTTTTTTTGCTTTTTTTTCATTTTTAAGTTGTGTTTTTTTTTCAGCATCACTACGCATTCTCTTTTTACGTAAAATATGAATTTCTCTTTTACGATCTTTACGTCCTTCAGTAACAGCTTTATAAAATTTCTTATGTTTTGGCTTCATTAATTTAGCACGAAGATTAAATGCATGTTTATCTTCTTTAGCAGCAGCCCAAGGTACTTCTTTTGTTACTTCACCAGCCATGACTTTCATTGTTTTTTTTTTAGCTAATTTATTTTTTTCTTCAACATCTAAATCTTGCTCTTTATCGTTATCATCTAAACCTTCAGTATTATCAAGATCAGCATCTTCATCTTCTTCTTGATGATTCTCTTCATCATCATCATTATTATTATTATTATTATTATCATCTTCGTTTTCTTCTTCTTCTTCTTCATCATCATCACCATCATCATCATCAACATCAGCATTTATTTTATATGATGGATCAATCATAGCACGTTCTTCTGGTGGCATGTAAACATCATTTAATTGTTCATTTTTAAATGGTGATAAATGTGGTGGAAGTACAGCACCCATTAAATATTCTTCAACTGGTAATAATTCACCTCTATTAATTGAATCAAATACCCATTGTGGTTGAACATAATAACGTGATATAAATTGTTTTTCCATGCTTGGTCTATCAACAATTTGATGTGTTATTGTCTCATTATTTTCATCAAATGTTGCACCAGCAAATGATGTTTTATCCCATGATACTTCACCACCAAATGCACGAATAACAAATACTAATGGTTCACGTGGAACTTCACGATTTAAAAAGAATTTTTTTCCTTCAAAAAGAGATCTTTCAGATATTAAATCTTCTTCTTCATTTCTTGGCTTTTCAACACTACCAATTGTATTTAATTTTGGTGGATAATACATGTTTAATGTGTGATAAAGTCTGTAATTAACAAATCCAAGCATGTAAATATAAAATTCAACAAATGTTGACATTATTCTAAAATCAACTTCAGCTTTTGATTGTGGCTCAAATGAAAAATTATGTGGTACAATCCATGTAATTGTTTGTCCTTTAATTTCTGCTTGATAATAATAACCCTTGATACTGACAAATACTTTTTTTAACCATTTACCAGCAATAACTGCATTTAAAAATTCATTAGTAAGTCTTTTACAGAGTTCAGATTGATCTCTTGGTACATGTGGCATTGATGGAAATGAACTAAACAAAAAACATAAAGTCAAACAATCATCTAGATCTCTTAAAGCATCAATAAATGTTGGATAACGTTCTTTTACAATATGATCTAATTTAACATTTGGACGATTATCTAAATAACGTTTCATGTCAGAATAATTTTTTAATGCTTTTGCTTTACTCATTTTTCTATTAAATATTTTTGTATCTCTTAATTTCCAAATGATTGGTTCATGCAACAAAAATTGTATATCTTTAATGTGATACAAAGTACTTATGCCAGATTTTCCTTTTTGTGCACGTTTTCTATTTCTTGGTTCACGTGGGTAAATACCCTTGAGTATACATAATTTACGAAATTCATTTAAAGTAAGTTGAAGCTTTTTTAAAGCAGCTTTTCTTGTTAAAAACTGAGCACCTTCTCCAGTTTTGTACTAAAATAAAAATAAATAAATAACAATTAATATAAATCATTATAAAAAAAAAAAAGAGAGCTACTTGACTTATGTAGATTAATTTATATTAATTAAATACTGTATAGACATATGTTTGTAATTATTTTATTATTAAATAAATAAATAGAATATTATAAAAAAATAACCTACAAATAACAACATTATTAAAATAAAAAATTTCATACCTTTTTTTGTCCAATGACAACCATGATTTAATTAGTATAAATAATTTTATTATTTTATATCAAATTTTTATTATAGCCACTTGTTTATAAAATTAATTTATTATTTATATAATAAAAATATAAACTTTACAAGAATTACAACGTGTGTAATCTTTTATCTTTTATCCTTCTTTTTTAGAACTGTTTAGAATCATCGACAAACAGGGCAGCCAAAATAAAGAAATAAAAAAGAGAAAAAATGACATAGGAATATAGATGGCGCTGATAGCAGTTACAGTACCATCTGAAAATAAAATTATAAATATTTTAATTTATAATAACTTATTAAATAAATTATTAAATTATAAGTATAATTAATAAACATTTCAAATATAATATAAATAATAAATAAATATATATAATATAAAATTATAATACCTAAAAAAAATTATTAAAATTTTTTCAAAATTCCCTCTATTTTTATATAAAACTATAATTAAAATGGTGGAGCCAATCAGAATGCTTACTTATGATTTATGAATTATTATTTTTATTTTTTTTTTTAAGAAAGAGAACAAAAATACTGCAACATTTTTCCAAAACATTTTTTTTTTTTTTCAAGAATTCTATTTTTATTTCTATTTTTTTCATGGTATTGTTACATGTATAACTAAACTAAACGTGTTGCAACGTGTTTTTGTTTCTTTCCATAACAACCGTTAAAAAAAAAAACGAAAAAACAAGTCAAAAACTTCATTTTTTTTTCTTGATCAATCAATTATTTATTTATTGTTTAAAATATGGATAAATCTGTGACTGATGACGACAATTTACATAATAATAAAACTAATGAAAATAATGAAAATCAAATCAATTTAAATATGTTGAAGAACAAAGATACTGATGATGATGATAAAGAAAATGGTAATTATTTTAACGTATATTTATTGACAAGCTAATTACTAAATTATTTTTTTGTTATTTTAATTTTTGTGCAGATAATTTAAACGTTGTTACTGAATCAGTTGATAAAAATCACGAGATTAACAAAATGAACACAGTATTAAATTTCAAAGAAAATGGTAATAATTTAATCAATAAATTAAAGTATTGAACAATTAAAAAATTATTAAATCTGTTATTTAATAATTATTTTTTTTTATAGATTAATAAACGTATTTTATTTATCATTTTTTTTTTTTAGTTACTGAAGATTTAAATGATACTGCTGCTTTGTTAAAAGAACAAATGGAAGAAAAACGTGTTTCTGAAGAAAAATTTAAAAATGAACAACAAGAAAATGCATATAAACGTTTGATGCATTTATTGACTCAAAGTAAATTTTACAATGATTTTTTAACTAAAAAAATTCAAGGTGATGAAACAACATCAAAAGAACAACAAGAACATGAAGAAAATAATAAAAAATCAGTAACACGATCATCAAGTCGTTTAGCATCGAAAAATAAAAATGATAATTCAAATAAAAGAAAAAAAAATAATGATGATAATGATGAAGATTATAAACCAAATAATAATAAGCGTACAAAAAAAATTAATAAATCTAAAAAATTAAATAAAATTGTTAATCCAGAATTAAAAAAAAAAATTAAAGAAAAACTTGATAATACATTATCAGATAATGAACATTTAGATGATGAAAAAAATAATATTATTCAAGATAATGGTTTTATACAACCAGAATATTTAACAGCTGAATTAAGAGATTATCAAAAAATTGGTTTACGTTGGTTAATTGCACTTTATGAAAATGGTTTAAGTGGTATATTAGCTGATGAAATGGGTCTTGGTAAAACTGTACAATCAATAGCATTAATTTGTTATTTATTAGAAAAAAAAATTCCTGGACCATATCTTGTTATTGCACCATTATCAACAATAACAAATTGGGAAACAGAATTAATTAATTTTGCTCCAAATGTACCATTTGTTATTCTTCATGGTAAACCAGAAGAACGTCAAAAACAAATTAAAAAAATACGTAAAAAATATACAATTAGTAATGGATTTCAAAGTTTACCAGTTGTTATAACAACATATGAAGTTGTTGTACAAGAAAAAACAATAATATGTCAACAAAAATGGCGTTATATTATTATTGATGAAGGACAACGTATTAAAAATTCAAATTGTTTATTATTTAAAGTATTAACAAAATGTACATCAATGAATCGTTTATTATTAACTGGTACACCATTACAAAATAATATGTGTGAATTATGGTCATTATTAAATTTTTTAATGCCAGAATTATTTGATGATCTTGATGTATTTGAATCATGGTTTAATGCTAAAGATTTACTTAATAAAAATGGTACAGATAAATTATTAGAACAAGAAAAAGATAAACAAATTGTTGCCCATTTACGTGAAATATTAAAACCATTTATGTTAAGAAGATTAAAAACTGATGTATGTCCAGATATACCACCTAAAAAAGAAGTTATAATATATGCACCAATGACTGATATACAACGTCAATTATATACAGCAATATTAAATCGTGATATTAATAAATATCGTTGTATTAATCCAGTTAAATTAATTATTGATGATGAAAATGGATGTAGACCTAAAAGAAAATGTACAATGAAAAATAAATTTAGTACAAATTATCAAAATATACAAAGAACATTATCAAATAATTCAACAAAATCATCATCATCATCATCATCATCAGTATCAAATGATGATTGGAAACCAGATATGTTGAAATTATTTACTGAAAATTGTAATAATACAAATGAATTGAATGAAATGAAACAATTAAATTGTAAAACAAATGATGATTTCATTTTAGATATTCCAAATTTTGATAAATTAGAAAATATATGGGGTGAACATGCAACAATAACACCTGAAAATGCTCATTATTTTACAAAATTAACATATGGACATCGTTTAACATTATATAAACAAATTGTAAATCATCCATATCTTGTTAATGGTCCAATACATGCTGGTAATATGCCAATTGTTAATCAAGAACTTATAAATGTATCAGGTAAATTTTTAGTACTTGATGCATTATTAAAAAAATTATATGAACAAAAACATAAAGTATTAATATTTTCAACATTTACATCAATACTTGATTATATTGAAATATATTTACAAATGAGACCATGGAAATGGACACGTCTTGATGGTTCATATAAAATTGATGATAGACAACATAATATTAATTTATTTAATAATGATCCAAATGTATTTTTATTTTTAATAACAACAAGAGCTGGTGGTGTTGGTCTTAATTTAATGGGTGCTGATACTGTTATTATATTTGACAGTGATTGGAATCCACAAGCTGATATTCAAGCAATGGCTAGATGTCATAGAATTGGACAAAAACGTCCAGTTATTATTTATAAATTATGTACTAAAGGATCATATGATGAATTAATTGTTAATCGTGGTGTTGCTAAAAGAAAACTTGAAAAACTTGTTATATCAAAAGATTTAAATAGTACAAGTTTTGATAAAGATATGCTTCTGGCAATGCAACAACTCCTTGAAAAGACTGAACATGAAGTTGTTAATTCTGAACAAGCTATATTTACTGATGAAGAATTAAATAAACTTACTGATCGTGGTGATTTGATTAAAGAAATGAATGATAATCAAAAAAATATTCAATCTGAATTATTGAAGACTGAAGAAAAAAAAGAAGAATAATTATTATTCATCTAAATTTTTTTTATATCATCTTTATATCAATTTTTTTTTGAGTTACTTGATTTGATGCATCAGTTTTTTTTTTTTTTTTTTTTTTGTGAAACTATAGATAATAATTTGATTTATTTATTTATTTTTTTTATATTTTAGATTTAATTTTTTTCACATTCATTTTGTTTTAATTATTTGATAATTTATAACTATAGTTTTTTTTTTTTTTTATATCATTATTTTATATTTGATTTTAAATCATAAACATATAGCTTTGGATGATTCTGGTAATTATCCTTTTTTTTATTTTGTACTCAGCATAAAAGCTAGAAATTTCTTACCAAGAAAAAACAATATAAAAAAATACTAGCATGAATTTGTTTACAAATATTAGTTAATTAAAGAAAAAAAAAAGAATAATATCATAAAAAAAAAATAACAATTACTTGTATGGATACATTTATTCATAAAAAAAACAAAAAACAAGGAATTAAATGAAACATTTTATTAAAGAATGACAATCTAGATTTCATAAATATTAACAAATAATTTAAAAAATTAGTTATTGACATTAAAATTTAAATATCTTTATAATTGAGGAAAAAATAATTAAACTATTGCTGGATTATTTATATTATTTTAAAGCTATCAAGATATTATTTTGATGACAAATTAAATTTCTTAAATAAATGATTGTCATAATTTTCTGTTTAAAAATATATTATTTAAATATTAACAAATCTTAGTTTATAAATTAAAATTTATCTCATTAATCAATTAGATAAATATTAGATTAATAAATTAGATGAATTATTTTTTTTCTAGAAATATAATTTAACAAGTGTCATTTAATATAAATTTAAAAAAAAAAAAAACAAAATTTCTAAATTTTCAAGGTAAAATAAAATATAAATAATTGTTTAAAATTGTTTTATTTATTTTTATTTTATTCACAGTTCCACATCAATTGATAATTATAAATATAATATGAATAATTTCATCAATTAAAAAATATTTTTATGAAATATTTTGATTCATTATAAATAAACTATGAATAATTATTAACTAGTTTTTTATTGATTAATCAGTACTAATAAATTCTTGATAATTTAAATGATTAATTTTTTAAGATCGATATTTTCTCAAACTAGCTTTTGTTGAAGCTTGTTTTGCAGTTGAAGCTGATGAAGCTTTTGAAGAGCGTTGAATTTTTTTGATTGTCATGTACATTTTTGAAATAACAATAAATTCCACAGCTGTATAAATAAAATTAATATAATTAATACAAATAATACATAATTTAGAAAAATTTTAAATAAAAAAATATACCTAAAATCATCACGAGCAATGCAAATGATTGAAGATCACCAGGTGGAATTTTGTAAAGGAACAACCAACCTTTGTTCTCATCAGCACTAAAAGATGCATATAAAATGTTTGTAATCATTCTGACAATCAAAGCAATAACTAAACCAATCGAAGAATCACCCTGAAATATATATAAATAGATTAAAAAAAATATACTTAAAATTTATAAATAATCATTGTTTAAATAATATTCATTGCTTTGTTTTTATACCTACATTATAAATATTATACATATTTAAACTCAAAACAATTGAATTCACTAACTGAACAATTATAAATGTCATTGACGTAATTTCATCTCCATTATTTTCATCTTTTTTTGGAGCAATGTTTTGTATACTAGAAACATTTTCCATGTACCATATGGATGAATCCACTTCTGGTACATAAAACGAATCATCCTAGATAAATAAAAATAAAAAAAAAATATGTAATACTTTAATGACAGTTGTTTCAAGTTATTTATTAATAATTAATTAACAAAATTATAATTCATATTTTATGTTTAAAATTGATATGTATAAAAAATATTTATACTTTATTTGTTATTTAAAATAAAATTATTAATTTATTTATAAAATTGTTGGTATTTAAACACATAAACTTACCATTTTGATGACTCTCGTTTGCAGTCTGATAAAAATATAAATAAAATGGAGTCAGATTGTTAAATATTTAATGAAAATATTTTTTGAGAGCTTCAAAAGCAACAGATTGAAGTAAACTATTGAAAGTAAAATATTGTTTTATCTATTTTTATCACGCATGTGCACAACAAACTAGAGACATAGAAATAAATTTTTTTTAAAAATAAAATAATATAATGTTTTTTCTAATCATTTTTAAATGACTCATCAATGAATCATAAGATATATAATGACCAAATATTGATGATAAAAACAAAATTATTGATTTATTATTAACATGTTATTATATTGTTTATTCAAATATTATTTAACATTCTTTTTCTTAGAAACAATTTAAATATTTATTAACATCAACATTTGTATTTTACAATAAAACATAATTATTTATCAAATAGATAAATCAATTTTATTTTAAGAAAAAAAAAACCATTAATCATCAATGATATTTAATATAACTATTTTTATCCTTTAATTTTTAATAATTTAATTTATAAAAAGGTATTAAAATAATACCAATATATAGTTTTTTAATACCTAGAGTTATTTTTCAAGTCGACATCTCAAACGTTTTTTAGTTGAAACTTGATTTGAAGTTGGAGACATTAAATTTTTTGATGTTGTTGATGTTGATGATGACGGAGGTGTTTCAGACTCCTGAATTTTTTTGATTAATTCACATTCTATAGTAATTATTATCGATTCAATACCTATATAAATTAATAATAAATATATTAATATACAAATAACAAAAAAAATTTATATATATTTTAATAATTATTATTTTTATAATACCTAATGTTAACAAGTGTACACTACTCGATACAAAATCATCTGCATCTGGAGCTTTGTAAAATTTTAATAAAAAAAATTTCTCATTATCACAAAATGATGCAAACATAATGTTTATAATTAATCTAATAATAGATGCAATTAAAACACAGATTGATGTCTTTAGCTTTTTCTAAAAAAATTCATTAAAATGTTTACATAAATAATTAAAAAAATATCATACATTTTAATATCGTTTAAATAACATTCAATTATTGTTTATACACTTACTTTAAATAAACTATGAATCATTAAAAAATTAATTATAGTATTCATTCGCATAATACAAGTCTCAGAAGTTTCAGAACAATATTCAAATGAATCCATAATAATAATTATGTATGTTTGTATATTATGGTAAACAAATTATCCTGAAAATAATAATAACAAAATTATAATAATAATTGTTTCATGTTTAAAATTGTTGATATAAAAATTAACATTATAATATCATTTAGATAATTTTATTTATATTAATTAAATTATGATTATTATTTATTACATAAACTTACCAATTATATATTTATTAACAATAAAAAAAAAAAAAATTATTTAATATCAATTAAACAATGAAGAATAATTATTTTATTTTTTGTTTCTTGATAAAATCCTTGTGCCTTCTGAGGGTTAATAATTAAAAATGATAAAAAAAAAAACAATATAATAATAAAGGTATTCAACAGGTACAAACAGGTATCCAGCCAATCAAGAAGACACAAGTAGAAAACAGTAGAAAACTAATTTTCCTGAATTTTTCTAGCATTTTCTAGTGTAGTGTTTTTTGAATGAAAGCTGTGTGTGGTGTAAATTTACCTTAATAATATTCAATAACATCAACATCATCATATGGTTTCTATGATATTCAAGTGTCAACATGTGTGGAATATTTTGTTCAATTTGTTCAATTTGTCAAATAAACAACAATAATAAAAATGAATTTAATAAATGGAATTATTGTAAAGATAATATAAATAAAAGAGGTCCAGATGTACAATCAGAATATAAAAATATAATATGTGAAAAATGGAATACAATATTTGCTGGAAGTGTATTATGGATGCAAGGAAATAAACCAACAATTCAACCTTGTATTGATGATGAAAAAAATATTCTTCTTTGGAATGGTGATATATTTTCTGGTCCACTTAATGATGATCATGATAATTCTGATACATTAACATTAATGAATAAATTAAAAACATCAAATAATGTTATTGATGTATTAAAATTAATTGAAGGTCCATTTAGTATTATTTATTATCAAAAATCAACAAATATAATTTTTTTTGGTAGAGATTATTTTGGTAGACATAGTCTATTAATTGACATTGATAATATTGATAATTCATTGACATTGTCATCAGTTGGAAGTAAAAAAATTAATAATATTATTGAACTACCAGCTGTTGGAATATTTACTGTTAATTTAAATAATAATAAATTTGATCTTACATGTTATCCTTGGGAAAATATAAATGAAAGATCATTTGATATTATTAATAATTTAAAAAATAAATTTACAATTGATATTATTATTGAAAAACCAATTTATTTATATTCAAATTTAAATATTAATTATCCAATTGAACCAATTGATACAATATATTTAGATACAATTCAAGTATCTAAAAATTATCAAGATGTTATGAAATTATTGCTTGATAATGAAAAAATTAATAATCAAGTATGTAAACTTATTGAATTATTGAAAATATCAGTTAAAACAAGAATATTAAAAAAGCCAAATTATTGTAAAAATTGTATTGATGAAAATAAAATTTGTAATCATTCTAAAATTGGTATATTATTTTCTGGTGGTTTAGATTCAACAATATTAGCAGCAATTGCTAATGAATATATACCAATTAATGAACCAATTGATTTAATAAATGTTGCATTTGAAAAATTAAATAATAACATTGATAATAAATTAAATAAAAAAACATTTGATGTTCCTGATCGTAAAACTGGTCATCAAGCATTAGAAGAATTAAAAAAAATATTTCCAAAAAGAGATTGGAATTTTATTGAGGTAAATAAATAAATAATCATATGTTTAAATATTATTTAATAAATTAATTAATACAGTTATTTATTTTATTTTATTTATAGACAAATATAAGTCAAGAAGAACTTTTAGAATGTAGAAAAGATAAAATATGTAATTTAGTTTATCCACTTAAAACAGTATTGGATGAAAGTCTTGGTTGTGCTGTATGGTTTGGTGCAAGAGGTACAGGTAAAACATTATTAAATGAATATATAACATCATCATGTAGAATATTATTACTTGGAATGGGTGCTGATGAATTATTTGGTGGATATACTAGACACAGAACAACATTAAGACAACGTGGATGGAAATCATTAACTAAAGAACTTGATAATGAAATAACAAGAATATCTGAAAGAAATTTAGGACGTGATGATAGAGTTGTTTGTGATCATGGTAGACAATCACGTTTACCATTTCTTGATGAAAAATTTGTAAATTATGTTAAAAATATTCCACCTTGGGAAAGGTAATTTAATTAATATTTAAAATTTATATTTAATTATTAATTTTTTAATTTATATATTTTAGATGTAATCCAAGTGAAAAAATGCCACAAGGTCTTGGTGATAAATTATTACTACGTCTTGTTGCTTATAAAATTGGATTAACAAATACATCAACATTTCCAAAACGTGCATTTCAATTTGGTTCGAGGATAGCTAATAGCAAAGAAAATGCCAAAGACATATCAAGCTGGTTATAAATTTTTTTTTTTTTTTTTATTGATGAGATAACATAATTATAATCTCAGGTCATTTACATCAACATATTAAAATATATATTTCATAATTTTTTTTTTTGATAATAATAATAACACTCTTTTATATATATATATTTTTTTTTTACATGATGATAATAAAATCAGTACACTTGTTGGTTAGATCACTTGTTTGTATAACACTCAATCATCGTTGTCATTTTAATTTTTAAAATATGGATAAAATTATTAAAAATAATTTAACAAATAAAAAACACAATGTATTTATAAATTTACCACCAAAAAATTTAGAAAATGAATATAATAATTTATTAACAAATGATGCAATTGAATTTATTGTTAATTTAATTGTTAAATTTGATAAACGTATTGATGATTTATATAATCAAAGAGATAAAATAAAAATTGAATTTAAAAATAAACCAAAAATACCAAAATTTAAAAAGCTAGAAGTTGATGATGATAATTGGAAAATTGCACCAGTATGTAAGTAGTTTATTATATATTTAATCACATAATAATATTTAAAAAAATACAATTATATTTTAGGTGATCGTTTAAAAAATCGTCATGTTGATTTGGGTGATGTTAGTCCAAGTAATATGGTACATTTTTCATCAGCATTAAATGCAAATGTTCAAGGTATTCAAGTTGATTTTGATGATGGTCATTGTCCAACTTGGTACAATCAAATAATTGGTATTTATAATGTAACACAAGTAGTTAAAAATAATATTCCAAATATTCCAAATATAACAGAAGCACCAATATTAATACTAAGACCACGTTCATGGAATATGATTGAAACAAACATGAGTATAAATGGTAAAAATATACCAGGTTCATTATTTGATTATTGTTTATTAATATATCATAATGGAAATTATTTAAATGAAAAAAAATGTGGTCCAGCATTTTATTTATCAAAAATTGAAAATTCAAATGAAGCTAAATTATGGAATGATATATTTTCATGGAGTGAATTATATCTTAATATTCCTTATGGTTCAATAAAAGCTTGTGTATTAATTGAAAATATATTAGCTAGTTTTGAAATGGAAAATATATTATATGAATTAAGAGATCATAGTTTAGGTTTAAATTGTGGTATTTGGGATTATTCTGCATCAATAATATCAAAATTTGGTAATGATAAAACATTTATATTACCAGATAGAAATAAATATGTTAATATGAACAAAAAATTTTTAAAAAAATATATGCAACTTGTTATTAAAATATGTCATAAACATGGTGCACATGCAACTGGTGGTATGGCTGCAAAATTATTACCAGATAATCAATATTCAAATGATTATTTACATATTCTAAATGATATTTGTAATGGTAAATTAAATGAAATAAATGAAGGTGTTGATGGTTTTATGATTTATGATATTAAACTTGTATCTCATATGAATAATTTATGGAAAAAACATGGTGGTTTATATGTTAATCAATTAAATTATCCAGGAACAAATGAAATTATAATTGAAAAAGATTTAATGAGTTTACCAAAAGGTGGTGTAACTATTAAAGGTTTAGATCATAATATTTGTGTTGTAATATTATTTATTTATAATTGGCTAAATGGTAATGGACATTTTATTCATAATGGATCCATTGAAGATTCAGCAACAGCTGAAATATCAAGATCACAAATATGGCAATGGATTAGACATGAAACATATATTGAAAATTCAAATAATTTTATAACTAAAAATTTAATTAAAAAACGTGTTGATATTAATTTAATATATATTAAAAGTATTTATAATTTTAATAATGATGAATATTATAAATTATTAATTGCTATTGATTTATTTTATGATTTAATTTATTCAAGAGAATTTCATGAATTTATAACATCATATATTTATAATGTTTATCCATTTAAAAAAATTCAATCACATTTATAAATTAATTTTAATTTAATATTATTATATTATTTTAAAAAAATTTATTTTATATTTTATTTTTATAAAAAAAAAAAACAAGGTTAAAGTTTAAAAATAAAAATAAAGTTATTTAATCAGTATATAATCACGTGATTTATAAACATTTATTTTTTTTGTAGTAAAAAAAACTTGACAATATTTTAATTTATTTTGATAAATTTTATGATAAAATTATTTAATTTTTCAAGACTTTCTTTTTTTATTTTACATATTTTATTATGGAATATTTTTAAATTTAAGAACTAAGAGTGAGAGATTGACGTTTTTTCTCTCTTACTTTGTGTTTACAGACAACACATACACGTGTGTCAATTGACATCACAATTAATCAAAATAAATTTGTAAATTTAATGAATATATTGTTTATAAATAAATAAATAAATAATGGTTTATACAAAAGAAACAGAATTAAGAAAAATAAGTCCTTCTGAATTTTTATATATTGTTAAATTATTAAATGATTCACCATCACCAACAGAATCATGGGCTGTACTTATGGGAATGATTAAATTACCAAATGGTGATTATAGATTTACAGTTAAAGACAGAGAGTAAGTATATTAATTAAATTAATAATAAATAAAATATATGTTATGTTTTTTTTTTTTAAAACTAATTTAGAATGATTGAAGCTGATGTTGATAGTAGAAAAAAATCAGCAGCTGAAATATTTCTTGAAGAATGGTCAACAATGGGTAAAAAAAGACCAACATTAGGTCTTTTAATGGATTTACTTATTGAAGCTGAATTAATAAAAGTTGCTAATTATATTGCTCATCTTTTGGGTTGTGATCCACCAAAAAGACCAAAAATTAATTATGAAATACAAAGTGATTCAGATATTCCATTAAATCATAATAATATTGATGAGGTTAATGAACAACAAGAAAATAATTCAATTAATATAGAAAATGATATAGATTCTTGTCAGTATTCATCGTCAGCAAGTGATAAAAAATTATCAACATCACAAGTCATATCATCAACAACAACAACTGATGTTTTTTCATCATCTCAAGTAGCATCACAAAGTTATAATGACTCTGAGGATACTAAATCAAAGCTTGATGATAATTTTGTACAACCATTGTCATCATCACCATTATCATCTTCATTACCTTTATTACCATCATTTGTTGTACTGAATGAACCAGTACAAACTGATAAACCTGAATCATTATCATTAAAATCAACAAATGTAGAACCTACTTGTCAATTTTCTACATCCAACAAATCAAATGAAATAGCTGATATTGAAATTCTTGAATCATCAGAAATACCAGCTGTTGTTAATGCAAATGATCAAAATGAATCATCTAATTATGATTCTTTCAATTTTAATGACATAATTAATTCATCAAGTTCAAATAGTGATTGTGGATTACCAGCAATTCTTTCACAATATAATAATAAAACTAAATAATAAAAAAACATAACAATTAAATAATTTTGTTTATAAAATTCATTAATTTATTTTTTTTTTTTTTAAAGCTATTATAAATAATATAAATTTTTTTTATAAAAAAAAACAAAATAAACAAACATTTTTAGCAAATAATATTAATAATAATAATTTAAATATCATTATGATATTTAAAAAAAAATATTAAATAAATAAAAAACAAAATTATATTTTGGAATGATATAGAATAAATAAATATATAATTAATTAATTATTCATTCATCATTATTATTTTGTTTCATTAAAAAATATGCACTTTGTAATTCACGTAAATTATTTTCAAGTGTTGCAACTTCATCATATTTAAATTCTGATCTTGCTTGTTTAATATATGAACGTAAATTATTCATTTGTTCAATAATTGGATCCATTGATGTTGTTGATACAATAACTGCTGCATTTGATGGTCCCCATCCTTCTGTTTTTTCAATATTATCTAATTTATTATCATTATTTATTGATGATGATGATGATAATGATTGTCCAGCAATATTATTATTATTTTTATTATTATTATCAATTTTTTGTTCACGTTTACGTTCTTTAATAGCTTCTTCAATTTCTAATTGTTTTTCATATGCAATTCTTTGTTCAATTTTTTTTTCTCTATTTTGTTGAAGTAATATATAATCATTTTCACTTGGTAATGATGGAGTTGTTGATATATATTCTTTACAATAAATTTCAGCTGATCTTCTAATTGATTGATGAAGTCTTAATACTCTACCTTGTGGTGGATTATCAATATCTGTTGTTCCAATAGCAAGTATACGTTTACTAATATTATCAATATTTTCACCAATTTTACCAATTTTAACACGTAATATTTGTGCATCACGTAAATCATATGTTGTTTCTCCTTCACTAAAATAAATTAATATTTATAATTAAAATAATAATTAAATTAAATTAAATTAAAAAAAAAAAAAATTTTATAATTACCTCAATGATTGCCACATTTTCATATACATTGTTATAAATTTATTAGCTTCTTCCATATATGTTCTCATTGTTTCATAAAATTTAACAACAATTGGTTTTATAAATTGACGTAATTTTAATCTTTCTCTGGCATCAAGTAAATCCTTACAATGTATACATAACCGGAAATGCTGCTCACCACTAGCTGGATCATTCATCAATGATAAAATACTATTTAAACTACCATTTGATGGTGAACATGCAAGTTTTTTTAAACCAATACCAGCACGAAATAATCTACCTGTTAATTGTGAATCCTTTGTTGTTGGTAATAATGATAAATCATCTTCACTCATTGGATTTGTCATTTTACGTGATTCTGTTATACTTAAAAACATTGTACAATCATTACACATAACAGAACCACATAAACGACAATGATGTTTTCTTCTAGCAACATGAAAACTTTTAGCACAATTTGGACATAATTTAACATCTTTTTCATCAATCCAAGGTACTATTTTTTGTTCATGTAATTTTCTTTCAATTGGATCTGTTGGTAAATTATTTAATAATTTATCTAAACGTATTAAAAGTTTATTTGTTTCAGCTGAATAACGTTCAAGTCTTGTATTTCTTATTTCACGAAAATAAATTGTATGATTATTTGTAATACCTAAAAATAAAAAATTTTAATAAAAATATTTTTTTAATAAGTAAGTATATATTTTTTTTTTTTATGAATTTTTTATTAATACCAATATCTTGTGGTCCCCAATTTATTTCTGGATATTTTTTATGATTTATTATTGCTAAATTATTTTCATCATTTAAATTATCATTTATTTCATCATTTTTTAATATTTTTTTTTTAGCTTTACCAAAAAGATCTGTAAATAATATTTATTTTTAATAAATTTATTTTTTTTATTAATTTTACAGTATTAAATACCTTTTAATGATTTTAATATTTCTGGATCATCATTGTGTACTTCCTCAAAATGTTTAGTTAATTGAGCTGGTGATTTTAAATCTGTCATACATATTGGACAAATAAAACCTTCAATTACTTGATCATCATTATCTTCCATTATTTTATTTTTTTATCTGATAATGGGCGTTATGAAGCTGTTGATTGTAATTAATTTTACTGTAAAATTGTATTGAACTGTCCTAGATTTATTTATTTACAATCAGCTGAGAGAACTGTCATTTCAATTCTCTCTCTCTCTTTCTCTCTCTCTCTCTCGAAATGATAGTCTTTTTTTATAGGTAGCAGCACTGAAAATTCTGAGAAAAAAAAAAAAAAAACAAACGAAAACCGGTAAAAAAAAAAAAAAAAGTGAGTAAACAAATGTTTAACGACGATGATGATTTTCTTGTGCAGTTCAGTGCAGTTTTTTGCAAAAAAAAGAAAAGATAATAAATTGTAGTTATTGAAATATATTTAAAAAAGTTAATAGGAAATATTAGTTTGTATATAATAAAATGAATGTAGCTTTTGATCATTTTTAAATCAAATAAATATATAATAAAAAAAAAAAAATGTATTGTTGGGTGTGTAGATTATTGAGAGGCATATAAATGCATATTGTCAAGTGTAATTAATTAAAAGTTTAATAAATAAAAACAGTTAATGAGTGTGTTTTAAAATAATAATAGTGAAAAATTTATTTTGTGTTATTAATTAGGTTTTTTTTTTTTTTAAAAAAAGCAAGAAGAGTCAAGTAGTCCTCAGCTTTTTTCATCAGACAATCCAATAATGTAAGTAAAAATTGTTGAAAAATTTATATAAATATTTATATTTTTTTCTTTGAAAATGTGTTGCTCAGTATTATCTCTGTCGTTTTTATTAAAAAGAAAAAAAGTGAATAAAAAAATAAATTATTTACATATTAATTAAAATTTATATATACAAATGATGAAATAATTAACAAAACACTTAACAAATAACAATTTTGAATTTAAAAAAAAATATAATAATTTATTTATTTATTATTCTTTTATGGTAATGTCAAATAAATCAACAGCAAGTTTATCAAATTCTGTTGATGCTTCACAATGTCTCAATAATTGTTTACTTATTTTATCATCACCATAAAATGCACCAGATATTGCACCAGTCATACTGGCAATTGTATCAGTATCACCACCCAATGTTATCTAAAAATATATATAAATAATAAATTATATTAAATTAACAACACAAAATGATACATCATCACATCATCATGAAATACATACAGCATATTGAATAGCACGTCTAAATGGATTATCTGTATGAATATCATCAATTGGATATTTAGCTCTTAAAAAACAATAAATAGCTGTTGCAACTGATCCAACAGCTGTCACATCATTGCCCAATTTATTTATAATTGTTTCACTAGTAGGCTTATTTTTACTTTCCATTATTTTTTTAATAAATGTCAATTGATGTTTGTATGGCATTAATTCTGTTTTATCAATATTCAAGCTATAATATCATAAAATTAATTATATCATTTGAATTTTTTTTTTTAAACATTTAAACATAATAATACATACAATTCTTCGTCTTCAATTTCAATTTTATCCATTTTGTCAATTAAATTTTCTATATACTCAGATGTATCTAATCCATCATCTGGATCAAGTTCTAAACTTTGTTGAATAGCAATTGCTTGTAAAATAGCACCATTTAAACCAAGACTATGTGTATGAGTTAAACTTGTTTCATCTCTTGTCATTTTGATCATTTCATCATAATCATGACATGAAAATAATGCTATTGGTGCTATTCTCATTGCACCACCATTACCTAATGATCCTTGGCCATTAAATTGTTCACTTGCTGGTTTTAATATATCCATAAATTTATTGGCTCTAAGTTTTTGAAACACCTATATTTATAAAAACAAAATAAAACAAATTACCTTTTATGTAACATTATTTAAGTCTATTTTTTTAAAACACTTATTTTTACTCACAGTTATGACACCTGCACCATATCCTCGATTTGATTCTTGATAATAACTTTTAACAAATTTTTTAGCAACATTAACAAGATCTAATTTTTTTTTTTCAATCAATGATTCAGCTAGACATTTTGTCATTGCTGAATCATCAGTATATTGCATAACTGGTGCTGAAAAAAAATACACAAATAATTTAAAATATCCATTAATATTATTAATATTTTTGAATAAAAAAAAAAAACATATTTTTTTTACCTTTATAATAAACACCCTCTAATTTATCAAATGATTTTTGTAATATAATTTTTTCTCCTGTTGTAAGTGGATGATCACCCTCATATGGTGAACCAAGACAATCACCAGATAATACACCAAGCATACAACCACGAAATTTTTTTTTAATAAGTAATAAATCCATTCTTCTAATACTCATTATATTTAAATATAAAAATTTATTATGAAAACAATTGTTGATTTGATAACTCCAACAACTGTCACACAAAAACAAACTATATGTAAACATTAAACTTTTTTATTTTTTGTAATCAGCTGTGTTTAAAAGTCTACACAAGCTTCACATTATTATCGACAGATGGATCAGCTTGTCCAATTGATGACTCGATGAAAAATCAAAAAACGTAAACATCCAAATTAATAATATACTCCAATTAGTTCAATAAATAACATCCCCTGTTATTTAATTAAAAAAAATAAATAAATAAAATAATAAAACCCAATCAATTAAAAATAAAAATTATCCACATATTTTTTTTAATTATCCAACTATCAATTAATAAATTCAGATAATACAAAAATATTTCTTGATTATTTTTAACTCTCATTAATTCAAATTGACAATAAATTTATCATCTTTTTATATAAAAAAAATAATAAATTTTAATATAATTTTCCATCAATAATTAAGTCATCTACCTTGTGCCAAAAATAAAAAAAAAAAATCAATTTACATATACTTACTTGATTTACTTGAAAATTCAAAATAAATATTGTATAAAATTAGAAAGAATAATAATCAAAAAATATACCAAAATTTTCAAGTAAAATAAATATAAAATCAAGTTTATATTAGAAAAAAAAAATAAATAAAAAAATCAAATTTAATAATAAAAAAAATGCAAATTAAATTCATCTTCAAATTAAAAAAAAAGCTGATGACGATATAAATGTAGAGGGCGTTTGTGTATGATATATATTTCTCTGAATTCGCGGAAAATGACGAAGATAATTTTGTGTTTCGTGGAGGGGTAAAATAAGAGAGAGCTTGCAATAATAATAATAGTAAAAAAAAAAAATAGATAAAAGATAGAATAAAGGAGGTGGAAAAGCAGCAGCAGGTAGAAAAAAAAAAAATAGATAAATAATAAAAATAAAATATCAGTAAGTGCTAGAAGCAGTAGGTAAAAGCACGAAAAAAAAAATTCAACGTTAAAAAACTGGTGAGCTTTAACCACCCCCAGTAAAGCTAGATAAAAAACTAGCAAATAAAAAGTACAGAAAAGTATAACTAAACCAATACACATACACATTTAAATGTAGAGCAATGTGGAGTAAAAAAAAAATATGAAATAAAAAAAAAATGAGTAAAATGTTCAATGTTCAACTAAAAGTGTAGCCAGTGTAGCGCCGGTCGTCATTCGTTACTGAATTATTTTTCAATTAAAATATTATTTTATTAATTAATTTGTTTAATTAATTTATTATATTGTTGGATAATATTTATTTAATTGAATAAATAAATAAATAAACAGTGATGTGAGAAATTGAAATAATTTTAAATGAAAAATTTAAAAATTGAATTTAAATAATTATAGTTTTATTTTAATTATTTAATTAACTAAATTTGTGATTTAAAAATATGTAATTATTAATTATTAATTAATAATTAATGGTTTTCTTTTTTATTTTTTGTTTTAAAAGTGAAAATTTTTATTTGTTTTTTTAAATAGTTAATGTTATTATTTTTTAATATTATTTATATTTTAAAATTTATAAATAAAGTGTTAAAATAATATGATTTAGTTTAAAAAATATATATATTAATCTTGTGAGTTGTTTTTTTTTTTTTTTATTTTTTGTTGGAAGATTTAATGTGTGTGAATAAAAAGTAGCAGACATAACGGCGACATTATTTTAAATCTCATGATAAATATTATATAAATAAATATTAATCAAATTTATGGATAAACAGGGTGATTTAAATTTTTCAATATTTAATGATAATATATAAAAAATTGTTTATAAATAAAAAATATATAAAAACATAAAGCATTCGTTAAATATAATTTAAAATAAAATCAATGGAAAAAATTTAATAAAAAAATAAAATCTTTGTTGTAAAATTTATTAATAAATAATTTAATAGAAAAAAAAAATTTTTATTTAATATTAGATAATTTATGTTTAAATTTGAAAAAAAAAAAAAGGTAAAATGAATTTATTGAAAAATAAAAGATGCTTTGAAAGAATTGAATTTATATATTTTACTCTGACAGTTGAATCCATTTGATAAATTGATTTTTCAAACTAAAAATAATTGATATAAAAAAAATATATATATAAATAATAATACTATGAATGAGTTGAACAAAAAAAAAAAAGAAATGAATTGAAATATTAATTGTCAGATTAATTTATTTGACAAAATTAAAATTGAAAATAATTTAAAATAATAAATGAGTTTAATTTAGTTGAAAAATTGAATGAATTTATTGTTGAGATTTATATATTATACTCTTGAATAAAGTCAAAAAAAAAAAATAAAAAATAAAAAAATTTACGATAAAGTGGATTTCCCAAAGGTGGGTGATCCGATAAGCTGACAAGTCATTGCCTTCTTTTGTCAAACGACAAAGTATTGCTTGAATAAAAAAAAAAAATATCAAAAATAAAAAATAAAAAAAAAAGAGAGAAAAGTTGTAGTAAATAATTTTACTTTATTGAAAATATATAGATACTATATTGTTGAACGTGTTACATGATCATAAAAATCAACATAAAATTACTATCAAAAAATCTACAAGATAAAAAATACAAAAACTAACAAACAAGTATATTTATCAAAAAAAATTATTATTATTATTTATATCGATCAAAATAATTTCCGTCCTTGATGAATTCATAGTTTGATGTGTGAATATTATTATTAAAAGTGGCATAAAAAAATGCATTACGTCAAGTGTTGTTAATTAAAAGTTTTAAAAAAAAATATTAAAAATATTAATACAACAGTGTTTTGAAATAATTAAAAATAAATAAAGTTTATTATGTGTTATTATTTTTATATTTAAATTTATCTTTTTTTTTTTCTTGAAAATTTTTTTAAAAAAGCAAGAAGAGTCAAGTAGTCTTCAGCTTTTTTCATCAGACAATTCAAGTATCACTCAAAATTATTGTAAGTAAAAGAAAAAAAAAAACTCATTATGACAATTTTTATAACAATTACATGATAAAGTAGATGAACATTTTTTTTTAAGATGAATATATATTTTTCTTTGAAAATGTGTTGCTCAGTATTATCTCTGTCGTTTTTATTAAAAAGAAAAAAAGTGAATAAAAAAATAAATTATTTACATATTAATTAAAATTTATATATACAAATGATGAAATAATTAACAAAACACTTAACAAATAACAATTTTGAATTTAAAAAAAAATATAATAATTTATTTATTTATTATTCTTTTATGGTAATGTTAAATAAATCAACAGCAAGTTTATCAAATTCTGTTGATGCTTCACAATGTCTCAATAATTGTTTACTTATTTTATCATCACCATAAAATGCACCAGATATTGCACCAGTCATACTGGCAATTGTATCAGTATCACCACCCAATGTTATCTAAAAATATATATAAATAATAAATTATATTAAATTAACAACACAAAATGATACATCATCACATCATCATGAAATACATACAGCATATTGAATAGCACGTCTAAATGGATTATCTGTATGAATATCATCAATTGGATATTTAGCTCTTAAAAAACAATAAATAGCTGTTGCAACTGATCCAACAGCTGTCACATCATTGCCCAATTTATTTATAATTGTTTCACTAGTAGTCTTATTTTTACTTTCCATTATTTTTTTAATAAATGTCAATTGATGTTTGTATGGCATTAATTCTGTTTTTAAACATTTAAACATAATAATACATAAAATTCTTTGTCATCTACTTTCTTGATTGTATCGATATATTCATTTTGTTGAAATTAAAATGAACCAATATTTCTTTCAAGTCAGCTACAGTTATAAATATAATATATATTTTCCAAAAATAGGTAGTACATGGTTTTACCTCTCTTTATCTTAGTCAAAATATATATTATCAGTGTTTATGAGTAAAATTATTTACAGTGTTGTAC
Source organism: Lysiphlebus fabarum (assembly GCA_011426435.1). Lineage (NCBI taxonomy): Eukaryota > Metazoa > Arthropoda > Insecta > Hymenoptera > Braconidae > Lysiphlebus > Lysiphlebus fabarum. The sequence goes on from WSYQ01001354.1 coordinate 27,382, forward strand.
TGAATTAAATTCAGGTTGTCTACTACTCAGTTTGTGTCTACATGGTTTATATTTTATTGACTTGCAAGAAAGTTTATCCAATGGCGCAGGTCTAGGCCAAATAAATTTTTTTTTTTTTTAAATAATATTTTTTAATTTATAACTAATTATCCTTCTTGTATATTTATGTGTATGTGTGTGAAATTAATTATTAATAAAATAAAAAAAAACTTTTTATTTCAATTTTTTTATGTTACTAATTTTTGAAAATTATTTTTTCTTTTTTCATTTGTTTCAGATGTTTATCATGAATCAATTGTTGTGCTAAATTTTAATAACAAAAGTAATTAAAAAAAATATATATTTTGTACTTTATTTATAATTAATATAAATAATGGCAACACCACCAGAATCACCTGGTCCTGAAGAGGCATTATTTGAATTTGAAAATTCACGTGCAAGACATCAAGCAACAAGACCAGTACCAATTGAAGATTTATTAAGACAAACAAAATTTTCAAGACAAGAAATACGTGTCATGTATCGTGGATTTAAACAGGTAATTAATATAAAAATAAATAATTATATAATAATAAACTAATATTAAATAATCAATATATTTCAAAATAATTAATGATATACTTTTACATATTTTTATTTTATAATTTAAAAATAAAAATATAATAATAAACTTTAAAATATATTATTTTTTTATGATAAAATATTTGAAATAAATACAGGAAGAAATTTATTTAAAATAAATATAACTTGGCAAGTAGTATTATCAAGGATAAAATTATTTTCATCTTGAAATATAAATTGCATAAAAATAAAAAAACAAAAAAAACTATACATATAATGATGAAAAAAAAACTACTTTTTTTTTAAAAAAAAAATAAAGATGTTTATAATTTTATTTGTAAAAATGATTTACGAAATGTTTTTGTCCTAAATTTTATTTTTACAAACTTGAAAATTTCTTTTTGCAATTTTTTTTTTAAATTTACAATAAAAAACTTTTTACTCTTTTTTTTATTGTTATTTTAGTATATGTATTTATTTTCAAAAAATTTACATTATTTAATATCAAAAATAATAAAAAAATAAATTGAATCAATTGAATGGTATATTTTTTTTTTGATAATAATTTCTGAATGGATTTGAATGAAGTGTGCTAGACATTGTCTGGTTAGTTTTCAAATAAGTCTCGTTGCATTGCCAAGTTTATTTTATATTTTTTAACAATTTTTTTATATCTGTATAAATATACTGTTATATATTTAAATGTGTAAAATACTTGTCCAACAATTTTCGGTCCAATTTTAAGCCAAAAAAAAAAAGAAAATATTCAAATTGTCTTGACCTCATTAAATATATTTATTTGACAAAATTCATTTTTAATTTTATCATATAAAATTAAATTATTTAAACTTTTTTTATTAAATTATTTATTATTATTATGAAAACAAAATATATAATCGTTTATTGTTTTTTAAATTTAATTTGGGTTGAAAATTAAAATAAAATCTATTCAAGTCATTAAATAACAAGGTCACTATACAACACTAATAAAAACTAATTTTAAACATTTTTATGTATACATTGGTTTATATTATTGTGTAGTTTAAAAAAAAAATTTTTAAAAAACATTTAAATTGTTGTTTTAAAAAAAATATAATGAAGTAATTAAAATGTGATAATAAAATTAACAAAATATATTTATTTTTAGAAATTAAAAGTAAAATTTTTAAGTGATTTTCTTTTTATGGAAATAAAATATTAAATTTAAAATCATATTAGCAATTTGTAATTTTTATTTTTTTTATATATTTTTGTTAAATTTATTTAAAATATGTTTTGTATATATTGATTTAAAAAAAATTTGTATTTTTTTTTTTGTTGTTTTCCAACATGTTTAAATGTCTACATGTCAACTGGATTACAATCAACAAATTCGATTTCAGTTTTAACCCTAGATCGGATTAGAAGACCCAACTTTACATTTATAATAAAAAAAAAAAAACAAAATAAAAATAAATTATATTGTAGTTGTAGTTCAAAAAGTTAAATTTTAGTGACAAAAATTTTTTAATCAGCCTCAAGCACTTTTAAAATAAACCCAAGTTTTTTATTTTTTTTTCTTTTAAATTTTACTTTATTTTTTTAATCTAAATTTACAATATTTAAAAATATTCTTTTATATTTTTTATTCACCCTAATTTTCAAACTTTTTATTCAGTCTTCAGGTGTGAATATAAATTTTTATTCAAAATTTTTTAACAAGATTTTATCAAAATAATCAAAAATAATAATTATTTATTATTTTTTAAGATAAATAATAATTTTTTTTTTCAAATCAAAGTTGTGTATTTATTGTGTAGAATGTTTTGAACAATTCAATGATGATAACATTGAATCAAATTTCCATTGCAGATTCTTGTATAAATTTAACTATTGTTTCTATAAATATAAATTTGTATGTATGTTCGTTTATTGTATTCACAGACAATGTCTTATCAACTTGAATACATAAACAAATAATATTTCAAAAAATAAATAATAAAAAATTATAATCTCTACTCATCATTAAATATATAAATTATTAAAATATATAAATTATTTCTTTAAAAAAAGTAAAAAAAATAAGATTAAATTTGTTCTTAAAACATGTCAAGTTTTTATAAAATTTAAATATTTTTTTTATTATCAAAGTAATATATTTTAACTTGAAGAAAAGATTTAGGAAATTAAAATAATATGCTCATGTTACTGATAAATTTTTTAGTTGATATATATATTTTTTTAAATTTAAAAAGTTTAAGATAAAAATTAATATACTTGAATATATATATAACATCAAAGAAAAGATTAAAGTTTTTTTAATTAAATTTTAAACCCTTAAATAATCAAGGTCGTATATATTATTTCGTCATTTTAGATTTTCTTGTTTTTTTTTATTTTATTAATTAAAATTAAATATTTTTTTTGCTTTGTAAAATTTAAAATTCATTAATTATTTATAATAAAATAAAAAAATTGTGACTTTGCATGTCGCTCGATTCTAATGTAATATTTATTATATCAAACACAAACTTGTCATACTAACTTGTATATAAAACGATCAATAATTTTTTACATGTTATTTTATGTATGAAAAAAAAAAAATGGAAAAAAAATTTAGTAGACATGATAAACATCAATTTAAAGTAAAATATTGATTATTTAAATAAAATAAAAAATAATAAAATTAAAGTTTATGTGGAATTTTTATTATCAAAAATTTGTTATTTAGAAGAAATAAATTTAATATCATTACATGCAGATATATATTGATATGACTGTATTTATATTTGAACAATTTAATATAATTTTAATCATTGCAATATGTGTGAAGTATATAAAATGAAAATAATAAATATAAAAGTGATAAATTAATAAAACATGATAAAATAATAAAAAAAATTAATAATAAAAATGATAATTATATTTATAAAATTTTTTAAATAATATTTATTAGTATATTATTTATTGAATTATTATATTTTTAATTAATAATTTAATTTTTAATTATTGGAAAAATTTTACATACTTGTTATCTTCAATAATAATGATTTTTTTTTTTATTAAAATTTTCATTGAGTTTAATGATTATTTATGATACAAATTTTTAAATTAAATAATATACTTGATACATTTAAAAAATGTTCAATATTGTATCATGATTATTTAAATTATTCATCAACAATTTGACATGATGATTTATCAATAACATTTAATTTTGTAATAATTAATCTTGATGCTGATAGTAGTTTAAAAATAATAATTGCGTGTATATATTTATCAAATCATGATGTTAATAAGTATGTTATTGCTGTTGATAATGATTGATCAAAAATATTAATAGTTTTCTCAATTAACTTGTGCAAAGGTCTGCAAGATAAATAACTAAATTATACACAAAGTTTCAAGTCTATATGTGTATATACACATGTTTTTATAAATAGATAAATACAAACTTGTATCAACCCTCTTCATTATTAGTAACACTCAACTGCACTAATTTCAAGCCTTTATTTAATTTGTAGGATAAATTAGACTACATGAAATGTATTATAATTTTACCTTATTTATTACCAGAAAAAAAAAAAAATAAACATCTAGTACTTACATGATAAACCACTGAGCTATTTTTGTAATGTAATTATTGACTTAACATCACAACATAAATTAATTATAAAATTTAATCATAAAAATATTTATTTTTTTTTTCATATTTTTATCAAAGATAATGATTTTTCTATCAATTAAAAAATTATATACTATATCAATATTATATAAATAATTAAATGTATCAGTAACACAAGATGATTATAAATTTTACATGTTAACATTTGTTTGTCTGTCATTTTCATGTAATATCATATCACAAAGATATATACAAAAATAAAGTTTGTAATTTGTAATTGATTTGTTATACATAAAGGTGTGTTTAACAATGTATTTTAACTAAATATACATATATGAATTTAAACAAGGCTTGCATGATGTCACCCTGTGGACTCATCAATTTGTTTGAATGTTGATGGGTTATACAACTATGTTTCTAATCCAATTAACTCAAACAAAATGATCATCACTCTCTAAAATATTAATACTACAAATAAAAATAAATTATACATAATATATTTAAATATAAATATAAAATAAAAAATATATTATAAATAATTGAAATAAAAACAAATTAAATTGAATGATAAATTAATTTGATAAAAATATAATTAAAAAATATAAAAATATATCAATATACTTGGTAGAAAGTTAAAAATGGTACTTTGGTTTTTTAAAATACACGTGTTTTATCTAATAATAGTATTTGGAATTTTGCCAAATGTACAAATACACACCTGATCCACCACCAACATCATCACCATCATCATTCTCATCACCACCACAATTTTAAAACTCACTGTCTTCATGTACACGTATCATTTTATTATACCCATAAACGTGTAGAAAATTAATTTTATATTTATTAAATTAAATAAATAATACTAAAATAAAGAAAGAAATAAACCACTTGGTATTTAAATAGCTGTACTTATGTTTTGCTAAATTAAACCAACATTGAAATAAAGTAATAAAAAAAAAAAGAAATTTTTAAGAGATATTGTTATAATAAAATTAAAATAGTTATTATTATTATTATTATCTTGATATTAAATTTCAATTTATTTATCATTATCAAGTTTTATTATCAAGGTCATGGTTTTGTTTGAAACTTTTGTGTTAATTATTTCAAGTTTTACATGTAATATTGATCTTAATATTTTATACAAATGTTAATATGACTTTTGGTTATTAATTTTCTTGTCAAAAAGATTTATCAAACTGTTGAATTTATGATAGTTTTTTTTTTTTTTTTTTATTAATTAATGCACATATAAAAATGGTTTATTCAAAAATCTTAATCTTCTTTTTCTATTGTTAATTTTGCATTATAATTTTGAGGATTATATTCAAGTTAAAATGACTATTGTTTTATTGTTTAATTCTAGAAAAAAATAAAAATATTTCATTGTTTTAGTATTATGCAGTTTTTGAAAACTGAAATATTACTTTTTTATTTAAAATTTTATATAGTTTGTAATTTTTTTGTTTCTAAAAATATATATTTTTTTAAATTTCATGTGTTGAATTATAAAAATAGGATAATATATATAAATCTATCTGCAAAAAATTTGTTGAAATATTTAAACATCAATTTTGTTTTTACATAAATAAATTTTGATGATAAAAAATTTATAAATTAAATTACATTTATATTGATTTTCAAATAGAAAATTCAATGTCTTGGTTGTGTATTTTAAAAAAGTTTGAGTTTATTTTTTTTTACAATTAGATATTTAAAAATTATAAAAAATAATCAACAAATTTATTTGATTTTGAATAATTCATTTAACATTGAATTTTTTTTTTTTCTAGTTTTAATATTCAGTGGAATAAATAAATATTATTTGAGGTATTTTTATGTTAGACAAGTTGATCATTAGCTTTAGGCTAAAAAAAAAATTTTTCTTTATAATATAGTCTATTTTCTGAAAATGTCATATTTTGTAAACAAACAAGAGTTTATGTGTTATCAAACTAACCAAAGTGCTTTTATGCCAGAAGGTACATTAAACTTTGTCTCAACATATTTGACTAATAATTTTTATTTTTCAAAAGTTCATGTAGATGATAAAATGTTAATTTAAAAACTAAAAAATATATCTTGATAATATTATTTTATAAAAATATTTTAATTAATTAATTTGATTATTATTTATTTAAAAGTTATTTTGTATATTTTTATAATTTTCAAAAAACATTCGTTTACACTTGAATAAATTTATTTTTTTTTTTTTTTGCTCAAAAAGAAATATCGTATATTGGCTATTTTAAAATTATTCCACGTACGTGATGAAAATTATTCACTGCCTGCGGAAATTCCTGTTGAATATTATATTTGAACAGGTGGTCTCTCTACAAAATTTACCATTTAAAAATATTTTTAACAATAATTTATTAGTAACAAAAAATAAATAAACTATTTTATAATGAATATTTATTTTTTTTCAAAACACGTATGTTTACGTGTTTTGAATGAAATGTATAAAAATAAAATACCAAGTGTTTTATTCAAATAAGAAAATCTTTTTTTTAGCATAAATAAAATACCAGCAAAATTGATCATGCAACAACCATTTATTATTTCATTTTTTTTGGTAGCCAAGTGTTACAAATACTGATCATTCACCATATAAGAAATCATTTCCAATGTACCTCTTATTGTTCCAATAAATCCTAATGCAACAACAAACATTAATACATTTATTAAATCATTAATTTTGTTATTATTAATTTTTGATAATTTATTTATCATCAATCCATCAATGTATTTAAATTTTTCAAGTATTTTATCAATTTTATTTTGATGAATAATATTGTAAATCATTGTGATGATTGTTGCAATACAACCACAAATTCCAACTCCATAATCAATTGTTGCATTCATTGTTATATCACTTGCTGGATAAACAACTTTTTTTAAATCTGGTATTGCTATTCCATACATTATTAAAAATATAATTATAACAATAATATTGTACAACAATTTAATGAAAGAAACATTTGCATCAAATTGTTTTATTGAAATTCGTAAAACACTCAAATGAAAAGGTGATTGATTTAATAAATTAAATATTGGTATTATTAAATTATAAATAATCAATTCAATAATGATTCTATTGTTAATTAATGTCATAATTTTTTTATTTTTTAATCTCAACAATGTTATTCAAGTGTTTTTATTGTAACTTTATTTTTAATTATAACATTGTCAATCACTGTGACAACAACATATTCACTTTGTAATCAACTGTTATTCCATGTTATCTTTCAAGTAATAACTAGCAAATTAATTTTCCAATTTTTAATTTCTTGAGTTTGAAGGATAATCATAAAAGTTGATTTAACGCAGGATATTTGGGTAATAAAAAAAATTATAAATTTATTGATTGATAGTAGCTTTCAAGGTTTCAAATATATTCAGCAATATTTTGAAAAAAAAAATTATTCGATAAATTTACTTTAAAAATCGTAAATCATATTTTTTTTTTTAATTTTTTAAAATTTGTACAATTATATATAAAATAAAAAGATAAATGATAATTTTTATTAGATATTTTCTACAATAACATTAGTAGTTGTATTATTTCTCGAAACATCATTTGGTAAATTTTTAATTACTAGTTGTAATAGTACAAATAAATAAGTAGTAATCGAACTAAACATCTGTAAAATAAAAAAAATATATTAAATGCATTAAAACTACTCAAAATTTAATTTATAAATATATACAAACCATTTTTAACAGTTTGCAGTTCAAAGGAAATAATCTAAAAACATAAAATTCATTTGTTTTTAATTTTAATTCTAATGCAAATATATTTAACTGAAAATAAATAATTAATTAGCAATTGAATATTTGATATATATTTTTTAAAACTTATTTTTAATTAAGTATACCACTGTAGTTTGTTTTTCTGTGAAATATTTAGACTTGATATCAAGAATAATATCAGAAGTCATATGAATCTATAAAAATAAATAAATAACATAAAACTTAATTTATATAATATTTTATTGTTTACATAATATATAAAAATTGAATATTAAATACCTGATTTTCAAGACGTTGAATACAAACACTAATAAATATCAATGGATATGCAACAATGACAATCCACAAAATAAGATTAACAGTATTCAAATTAAGATCATGACTATTCATTATTGTTCGAATAAAAAATAGATTTAAAGAATTCAATAATGATAAAAAATAATAAATAACAACAAAAAACATGATCAATGAATAAAAATTAACTACATCATTGATAATATCAATAAAAATATTACGAACTTTTTTGATAATAATTAACTTATTAAAAATAAAAAATTCACTGATCATTCGTGAATAAAAATCTGAACTAACATTTTCTAAATTACCAATAAATGGTTTATAAATAAAATGTGATAATGAATCATTTAAAGATTTTAATTTACTTCCAATTAACATTATTGTTATTCCATAATTCATTAAAAAACATCCATTTATAATTTCTGGTACAACATAAGTTGGAACAACACTTTTGTGAATTGAACTTATTAATGTTATCAATAAACGAACAGATATTATAATTAACCACACTAATAAAACCATAGTAATTGAATAAATTTTACTTTGATTTTTATATAAAATTGATAAATTATTTTTAACAATATCTTCAAATTTAATAAATTTATAAATTACTTTTGTTATTTTTTTTTCTTGTAAAATATGAATAGCAAGTCCAATTATTGTTGTTAAACATCCACATATTGCCACTCCAATATTTATAAAATCTGTAAAACTAGCTCGATTTATATGATTAATTTGAGAAAGTTGAGGAATTGTTATACCATATAAAATCATCAAAATAATTATCACAATAATATTGTAAATTAATTTTAAACGTGAATAAAAATTGTGATTTAATATTTGAATTTTATCAAATAATATTCTAAATATTAAAAAATTAAATGGTGTATGATATAATATTATAATTATTATCAAAGCAAATTTATTTAAAATATTTATAATTTCTTTTTTCAATAACATTTTTATAATAATATTAGTCAATTTTATAAAGAACTTGTTCTGTCAATTTCTAGCTTTTAACTGACTCAGCAACAAGAGTAAAATAATTGTCATACAAATTATTAGAAAAAAAAAATAAAATAAAATAAATAAATAAACTCATCCTATATTTAAAATATTATAAATTTTAGTATATGTAATACCTAGTGTTATAACGTACATAATTATATTATCTGATAACTATATAATGATTTAAAACTGACATGAGAAAAAAAGCAGACTTAAACTTAATTGACCATAAAAAAAAAAAATAAAAAAAATAAAACGCAAAAAATATTTTACGGTTTTTAGGTAAATGTTTGTCTATCACGTAAACCATAATATGTTATTTATATATTTAAAAATAAAAATTATTTATCTTACTTTTCTTATATTTTCTATATAAATTCTTAAAAAAAAATTTTAAAACAAATAAATAGATAAATAAATAAATAATTTAAATTTAAATGTTTATCATTAATAATCTATGTTAATTAACTATTTATTTATTGCAAATATTTTACATCAACATATTCCAACTGATAAAATTAATTTAATTTCACAAAATAAAAACACAACGCAGATAAATTTAAAAGTCATCATCAAATTTGTACATTTAATCAATCGTAAATTTTAAAACATCCATTTGACTATTTGATAATTTGAATTAACCAATTTTATCATTACAATTTAACAATAAAAAAACACTGTAAATAAAAATTGTCTAATTAATAATGTTGCTTATAAACTACTACTTTCGTTGATAAAAAAATTATAAAAATACACAAAAAATCATGTGCATTAACAATTTTAAAACCTTTTTTTAATAACTTTATAAATATAAATATAATATATTGAATTTCATTGATTATTAGACTGATAAATAACGTTCAATAAATTGTTTATAAGTATTCATGTCAACATGATTTTTATATGTTAACTTTTATTATAAAAAAAAAATCAAACATGAAATTAAAATTGGCTCATGTTATGTTGTTGTCAACCCTCACGTTTGATTTTTTATGAATTTTAATTTAAAAAAATATATATATATAAATTTTTTCTGAGGCATAATATATTTTAGTTAACATTTTTATGAAGAGCTACCATTAAATTGTAAAAGAATTACCATGTATGTAACTATCATTCCAAATATCTAATAAATAATAAATAAAAACAAAAATATATTTATATTATTTACAGACATTATATTAATTAAAATTAATAGTAAAATTGTAAAACTAACCGAATGTATTAATGTACAATCCAATGAAAACATTCCAAATCCTGTAAATTCAACTTTTCTATGAAGTAATTCATAGCCAAATTGTATCAACTGTTGAGATGATAAAGAAAAATAGAAAATTTATCAAATTATGATAATAATTTTATATTAATAAAATAAAGTAGTATACTAACTTCAGATTCAATTTCTTTGTCAGATGAATATTCATCAATCAAATCAAATACAATAATGCCAGTTAAATCCATCTAATTTTATTTTAAAAAAATAATTATATAATTTAATTTCAGTAGTACAAGTCAAGTAATGTCAGATAAAAATTATTTTATTATTCTTTCGAATAATTTTTATGATATTTTTTGAAAATACATTTAGAAAATTGTATAGACTTACCTGATCAATTAAAGCTTGAACTCGATAACACATTAATATAATTGGAAATACAAGTAATGCAAGCCATACAAAATCACTAATTATTTCCATTAAAATTTTGTCCATTAATTTTTCATTTAATGCCAATATTTGTATAATAACACTATAATTATTATGAATCAATGAAGAACAATAATGTCCCAAAACAAATATTATTGGTAATGAATAATAATTAGATATTTCACATGAAGTATCATAAATTATATTTCTGCATATTTTTATTATTTTTATATTGCAAATAATAAATTTACATTTTTTTTTTGTATCACATAATTTTTTAGAATTATTTAAATGATTATTATTTAAAATAATTTTTATTGTTTCATTTAAATAAGAAAATCTTTTTTCTAGCATAAATAAAATACCAGCAAAATTGATCATGCAACAACCATTTATTATTTCATTCAAGCCAAATGTTACAAATACTGACCATTCACCATAAGAAATCATTTCCATTGTACCTCTTATTGTTCCAATAAATCCTAATGCAACAACAAACATTAATACATTTATTAAATCATTAATTTTGTTATTATTAATTTTTGATAATTTATTTATCATCAATCCATCAATGTATTTAAATTTTTCAAGTATTTTATCAATTTTATTTTGATGAATAATATTGTAAATCATTGTGATGATTGTTGCAATACAACCACAAATTCCAACTCCATAATCAATTGTTGCATTCATTGTTATATCACTTGCTGGATAAACAACTTTTTTTAAATCTGGTATTGCTATTCCATACATTATTAAAAATATAATTATAACAATAATATTGTACAACAATTTAATGAAAGAAACATTTGCATCAAATTGTTTTATTGAAATTCGTAAAACACTCAAATGAAAAGGTGATTGATTTAATAAATTAAATATTGGTATTATTAAATTATAAATAATCAAATCAATAATGATTCTATTATTAATTAATGTCATAATTTTTTTATTTTTTAAATTCAACAATGTTAGTCAAGTGTTGAATGAAAACTGACACCTATTTTTGCATTTTTATATAAAAACAAAAAAAGTGACAAGTTGCTAAGCAATTTATTGATGAATAAAAATAAAAACAAATGTCATTTATATATTTATTTATTTTTTTCCAATATTTGTTCGAAGGAAAGTAAATGTTTTACCATTTGATAATAAAATTTTTTGATCGTAAACTGATACTGAAAATTCAGGTAATCAAGTGGTACTTTTTATTATTTTTTTTCTATTTGAAAATCGTAAAAAAAAAAAAAAAAAAAATTACATGTATGTTATGTCCTTGGTAATAATTATTGTTATTTTTTTTTTTTATTTTTATTTTTTAAATTATATTATATAATATAAAAAATGTAAAGATGACATGATAATAATTTTTTAAATTTATTTCAGCTGTAAAAGTACAAATATATAAGTAGCAATTGAACTAAACATCTGAAAAATCAAAAATATATTAAATTAACTTTTAATTTATTATACATAAATGCATTATTAATTATATATACAAACCATTTGTAACAGTGTGCAGTTCAATGGAAATAATTTAAGAACATTAAATCCTTTTTTTCTAAATTGTAAATCTAATGCAAATATTTTTAACTAAAATTAAATATAAAAAATCAATTTAACATATGATTCTTATAATATAAAATAAAATTTTTTAAATTAATTATTTATTATACCATTGTAGTTTGTTTTTTGATAAAATGTTTAGACTTGATATCAACAATAATATCAGAAGTAATTCTCATCTAGAAAAATAGTAAATTATAAATATAACTGAGAAAATATGAAATACTAATTTTTTTAATATTAAATACCTGATTTTCAAGATGTTGAACACAAACACAAATAAATATCAATGGATATGACACAATGACAATCCACAAAATAAGACTAACAGTATCTAAATTAAATTCATTGACATTTTTTGATGTTCGAACAATAAATACATGCAAAGAATTTAATAGAGATAAAAAATAATAAATAACAACAAAAAATATTATAAATGAATAAAAATAAACTACATCATTGACAATATCAATAATAATATTACGAATTTTTTTAATAATAATTAATTGATTAAAAATAATTTCTTCACTGATCATTAATGAATGAATTAGTGGATTTGAAATAACAAAAATATCAATATTTTTTTTATAAACAAATCGTGATAATGAATCATTCAAAGATTTTAATTTACTTTCAATTAATATTATTGTCATTCCATAATTTAGTAAAAAAGATCCTATTATAATTTCTGGTATAACATAAGTTGATATAACACTTTTATCAAGAATTAATAATATTAGAAAAAAACGAACAGATATTATAATTAACCACACTAATAAAATCATAGTAATTGAATAAATTTTACTTTGATTTTTATATAAAATTGATAAATTATTTTTAACAATATCTTCAAATTTAATAAATTTATAAATTACTTTTGTTATTTTTTTTTCTTGTAAAATATGAATAACAAGTCCAATTATTGATGTTAAACATCCACATATTGCCACTCCAATATTTATAAAATCTGTAAAACTAGCTCGATATATATTATTAATTTGAGAAAGTTGAGGAATTGTTATACCAGATAAAATCATCAAAATAATTATCACAATGATATTGTAAATTAATTTTAAACGTGAATAAAAATTGTGATGTAATATTTGAATTTTATCAAATAATATTCTAAATATTAAAAAATTAAATGGTGTATGATATAATATTATAATTATTATCAAAGCAAATTTATTTAAAATATTTATAATTTCTTTTTTCAATGACATTTTTATAATAATATTAGTCAATTTTATAAAGAACTTGTTCTGTCAATTTTCTATTTGCAACTGACTCAGTAACAAAGTTAAAACAATTTTTTAACAAAATATTGATGAAGAAAATAACATAAAAATATAATATTTTATTAATATTTACACAAAATTGTCATGTAACTTATTACTTAGGTACATAATGCTATTTTCTACGAAAACTACTGCACTTGTATAAATTTGATATGTTATCTTTTTTAATAAACAAAACAATTTTATTGCTCGTAAAAAATAAAAAATGATAAATAAATAAGGTTAATATTTTATATATTAGCTAAACATAGCTGAATGTTTTTCCATCATGTAAAAATTTCATTTCTACACATTGAAAACCATAAAAAAAACAAGAATCTTTCTAATAATTAATTATAAATTTGAAATTTCACATTAAATGTTTCGATTTTTTTCCTTTTTCTATTTGTTAATTGTAATATTTTTTCTAATAATATTGTTGTCATTTCTCATTTGAAAATTATTTAAATTTGTAATTTAAAATTATAAACATGATGATGACACATTTGTATAATTTTTTTGAACAACATCTTTTGTAATTTTATAATGAATTTGTTATGTCAATTTTCTACTTTCAACTGACGTAGTATCAAAGTTAAATAATTTTTCAACAGAATATATTGATTGAAATAAATAATAAAGTACAATATTCTGTTTTCTAAAACAATACATTGATCTAAAATTGATAAGTTATCGGTAAAATAATCAAAACAATTTTATTGCTTGTAAAAAAAAAATAAAAAAATATTGAAAATAAAAAATTTTTTTATCTTTTTATCTCTGTATTATTTATTATCTATTTTACAATAAAATATATTTTTTAAATCTTCATTTTCAATATTGACTTTTACAAAAAATAAAAATAAATTAATAATATATTTTAGTTTATTTTAATTATGATTAAAAATTGTTGTATTGCTTAATTGTTCAATTTCATCTTCTTGAAATTGCAAAAGAATTATCAAATAAGTTACTACTGTTCCAAATATCTGTAAATAAAAATTAATTATATAAATATTATTTATTAATATAATTTTTTAAAATTTTTATTATTACCGAATGTAAAAGTGTACAATCCAAAGAAAACATTTCAAAAGCAGTAAAATAAACATTTTTATGCATCAATTCAGTTGAAAATGAAATAATCTAAAACAAAAAAAAAAGAATTTAAAAAAATCATATTCAATTGATTCTATTCTTTTTTTAAAATAAAATTTATAAAATATTTTTTATCTTTTACAAATTCATTTATATCTGTTTAAATATTTTTATTACATGATAAAAATATATAAAAAAAAAAAAATATAATTATTTAAATAAAATATTAAAAATATAAATAAACCTGTGATTGAATTTCCCAACAAAATGAATATACTTTTGAAATTTTAAAAATAACAACTCCAGTTGTTTTCATCTAGAAAAAAAAATTAATAAATATACAATAAATAAAAATAAATAATAATATAAATTTAATATAAAATAAATATAACTTACATGTATTTGTAATGTATGAACTTGAAAACTAAGTAAAATAATTGGTACAATTTGAAGTGCCCAAAATAATGAATTTAATGACACCAAACTAATTTCATCATTATTTATCATAAATGCTTTTAAAAAAATATCATATAAATTATGAATTAATGATAAACAATGATGTCCAATAATAAATGTAATTGGTAATGAATGATAATCCAATGTATCCAAACAAATATCATGTAATATATTTCTGACAATTCTCAAATCATCAATACAATTTAAAATAAATTTAATATTTAATTTATTTATTATAACTGTTGATAATGTAAAGCTATTATCAAATGATTGTTTTGATAAATTAATGATTGCTTTATTAATTGATATAATTCTATTTTTAATTATTAATAATATTAAACAATAATTTATAACATAACAATTTATAATTAATTCAGCAACACCATATGTTATAACAGATTCCCAAGAATAAAATGTAAAATATTCAATAATAATACGTAAAATTCCAATAAATAAATATATTATTAATATCAATAAATATTTTATATTATCAATTTTTTTATAATATATTATTGATAATTTTTTATATACTTTATTATCAAATTTTTTTATATTTATTATTATATTTTTTGAATAATTTTTTTTAATTAAACATGAAATTAATATTATTAATGATGTTAAACTTCCAAATACACCAACAAATATATCAATTATTTTACTTAATTCTGTATTAAAATTATAATTTACATTATAAAGATCAATTGTTGCTCTTGTATATAATATTATTATAATAATTATTATAAAAAAATTATAATTTAATTTATTACGTGAATAATTAATTTTTATATTTTTTTTATTTAATAATAATGGTAATATTATTATGTTTAATGGTAATTGAGTTAATAAAAATAATAATATTTCACTTTTTATATTTATATTTTTCATTTTTTTTCAAGTTGATATGTTACTTTGACTAATTTTTTAAAATACTGAAGTTTTTATTGTTAAAAAATCATTTTAGTTTGTGTAAATGTTGCTAGGTAATTTTTATATATTTTTTTTTTAAATTATATATATTATTAAGTTCAATTGTTGGGTAATTTTAAAATCAATAATAATTGTAGTGATTTTTTAAATGTATCAAGTATATTATTTAATTTAAAAATTTGTATCATAAATAATCATTAAACTCAATGAAAATTTTAATAAAAAAAAAAATCATTATTATTGAAGATAACAAGTATGTAAAATTTTTCCAATAATTAAAAATTAAATTATTAATTAAAAATATAATAATTCAATAAATAATATACTAATAAATATTATTTAAAAAATTTTATAAATATAATTATCATTTTTATTATTAATTTTTTTTATTATTTTATCATGTTTTATTAATTTTTCACTTTTATATTTATTATTTTCATTTTATATATTTCACACATATTGCAATGATTAAAATTATATTAATTTGTTCAAATATAAATACAGCCATATCAATATATATCTGCATGTAATGATATTAAATTTATTTCTTCTAAATAACAAATTTTTGATAATAAAAATTCCACATAAAGAAATTTTATTTAATAATAATTTGATAAAATAAAGTAAATGATGAGTAACCAGTAATTTATTGTTGACCTTTAGTATAATATATTTTCCTCAAAACCACATACTATTTATTTATAATTTTTTTTTTGTTTTGATCACATTGGTTGATCTGAGTTGAGACATAATATATTTACATGTCTGTAAATCAATAGTAGAATAAATAAAATAAAATAAAATAAAATAAAACAAAATTATATATACAAAACAAAATAGAGTGTCAATATAGAATCAGTACTTTCTTTACTTTTGAATTTTTAATAATATGTAGGATTTTTGATAATATATAAAAATAATAAAAAGAAATAAAACTATAAATGGAACGAAAATGTAAAAAAAAAAAAGTAAATGATTAAATGAAGATGAAATAGATATGAAAAATGAGAAATGTAAAGGGTCGAATGAAAAAGAGGGAGTATTTGTGGACAAGCGAGCTGTATCGATTTCTAACAATGACGTCATAAACGTGCAACCTCCACCTTTTAAAAGAAAAAAAAAAAAATAAAAAATAATAGAATAAACAAAATGATAATCATGATAATGATGATGATAATAGGGATGATAATATTGATGTTATTGTTATGAAAAATATAAGGGAAGATTGTTTAAACATAACACTCTTTTTTTTTTTTTTTCTTCTTGACAATGTTCAATTTCATTCACCAAGTCTAAATGTTATTATAGACATTCATGTTTACAAAACCACCAACTTTTTTTTACATGGTATTTGATTCTTTATCAAACAACAATAATAATTATAAAAAAGAAAAAATAAATGTGATACTCAGTCAAAGTTAATAGCTACTTGAAATTTATTTGTAATTTTAGCAACAACAAAAAATATTATAATAAATTAATTAATAAATTGATTAATAAATAAATAATAATTTTCAATTGTTATAAATATAAAATTAAATATTTGTTTTATAATTTTTTTGTAAAACTCAGTTGTCGAAATAGAAATAGTAAAACTGTCGAAATTTCAAATGTTAATACCAATCGAAATAATTTTTTCTCTAATTTTTTTTTTTTTGTTTATTAATTTATTAATTATATATTTATATTGTTGAGCATAACAAAAATAATTTTCAGTAATTTTTTCATAATTTTTTGTCATACAATTAGTCAGTTATAACAATCGAAATAATTTAGTGTTTTTTTTTTTTGTATTTAATATTTATTTATTACAACTGACAGAACATGCTTGAAGCATCAAATAAATATAAAATTTATTGGTAATATAATATTTGGTTGTTGCTTTTTCTTGATTACTTTGGTTATTTTTATGTTTTTTTTTATATTTATTTTATATGACGTTGAATTAAATTTATATATGTTTATATATATGACTCGAGGACAAAATAGAAACATGATTTTGCTTCTACACTAAACAATATAATCTCTTGAAAAGTTAAAAGGCATTTATAAGATCAATATGACAATGTTTAGCCCTCAGAAAAATAAATATGACTTTTATATTTTTCTATATGAATTTTACGTTTTTTTTTTTTTTAGATAAAAAAAACTTTTGTTTTATACATTTAATATTTATTTTTATTTATGGTTGACATATTTATTTATTATTTGTAATATTTTATAATATATTATCTTTTTGAATGAGTAATAATATATTGCAGTTAATAATTTAACATAATAAAAAAAATTTCATTCATTTTATTAAAAAATTTACTCAAAAAATATTGATAGAAATTATTGTTATGTTTTTCTTCATTTATAAAATTTAATTTCTTATTTAAAAATCAAAAAAATAAATAAGTAGTACAAGTCAGTGTTTAATCAGACATGTCATTTTCAAGTTGTATTGTTGGCTATCAAAAAACTCAACAATTTATTTGATGAAACATCAAAACTTGAACAATTCAAGGATCATTTTAACAAAAACATTTCATCATCATTATCATTATTAATACTCTGCTGACTATGCACAATTATAACATCAGTTTTTGTTACATTTTTTATCCTCATTATCTTTTGAAAAATGAATGAATGAATATTTTTTTAAATTGAAATATGATGTTATTTTTTTGTGGGCTCTTAATTTACTTTACAATTCAATTTTTTCATTATTTCTTTTTTTGTTGACAAAATAATATTAAAAATGAAATAAAAATTTGACATTATTTTCAATAAAAAAAATATAATTATGAGTCATTATTGATGACTGACATGAAAATTTTTATTAATTTATATTTATTTTAATATAATTCAAATTGTATCAGCTAAAATGTAATTGTACTTGAATTATCATCATCAAAATGAACATTCATATTGTCATTGAAAAAATGTACACCAACTGTAACTTGTTGAGGTTTTTGTACATCTTCAAAACCTGCTGGTGGTACTAGACTTTTAGCACGTAAAGGAATAAAAGCACTACTTCGTCTTCTGTCATAATCTGACCTTTTTTTTCTTCTCATTTCTTCTGAATTTCTGAAATAAAAAAAATAAATAAATAAATAAACTTTAGCTCTTTTTATTTTTCACAACTTGATAAATGGTAACTCAACAAATGAGATAGAAAAAAAAATAAATAAATAAAAGAAAAATAGTCAAGTAAAAAGGGTAAAATTTTGGTAGTAGAAAAAAGATATAAAAAAAAAAGAAGAAAAACTAAATTGAGGAGAATATGGTGTACATATATATCAGAAAAGACAAAAAGAATTTTCTTAAAAAAAAAAAAAACAAAAAAAAAAAAGCTGAATGTTGATGATTTTCTTTGAGTTAGTTTCATCATAGGCCCTGATATTGACATAGTTTTTTTTTATTTTTTTTTTATATAAATTTTACGATATCTCATTGAGCAAAGATTTGTCCGTGTCACTGATAAACTGAGGGTAGATGAATATTATCGATTTTATACACGTATATATATGAAATAATAAAAAAAAAAAATATATTCTTATTTTATCACTGGATATACAGAGCTTCTAGTACGTTAAGAAAACGTTGAAAATATTATGTGTGACATGCTTGTGAAAAAAATGAGTGTATAAAAAAATATGATGAAAAAAAAAAAATATAAATAAAAATGTCTTTTTTTACGTGAGAAAGACGTGGCCTCATAAAATGTTGAAGTATTTGCTTGTAAATGAAATGGGCCAAACATTGTATGCAAATGCATTTGTTTGAAAAATATATATAATAAGTTATATTAAATTTGTTGGTAAAAAAATATAAAATTATGATGGATTGTTTTGTTCTTTTTTTTTTTATAAGAATAAGTAATTCTTGGGTGATAAGGGTATAGCTGAGGAATAAATAATGTTGATTGTAAAAAAGAAAAATATATTCAACAATCAAATTTGTATGTTTGATTATATTGGCAATATGCCAAATGATATTTATATTTTTTGACAATATTTATACTGTTTTTTTGTTTGTTTTATTCAATTGTAGTTTATTTAATTTTGAAATTTTATTACTGATAATCAGTTGTTTAAAATGAAATTTGAATATGTCAGTAGTAATAATATCAAGATTAATTATTTCTTTTTAATTATTACAAAATTAAATGTTATTGATAAATCATCATGTCAAATTGTTGATGAATAATTTAAATAATCATGATACAACATTAAACATTTTTTAAATGTATCAAGTATATTATTTAATTTAAAAATTTGTATCATAAATAATCATTAAACTCAATGAAAATTTTAATAAAAAAAAAAATCATTATTATTGAAGATAACAAGTATGTAAAATTTTTCCAATAATTAAAAATTAAATTATTAATTAAAAATATAATAATTCAATAAATAATATACTAATAAATATTATTTAAAAAATTTTATAAATATAATTATCATTTTTATTATTAATTTTTTTTATTATTTTATCATGTTTTATTAATTTATCACTTTTATATTTATTATTTTCATTTTATATATTTCACACATATTGCAATGATTAAAATTATATTAATTTGTTCAAATATAAATACAGTCATATCAATATATATCTGCATGTAATGATATTAAATTTATTTCTTCTAAATAACAAATTTTTGATAATAAAATTCCACATAAAATTATAATAATAATAATTAATAAAATACAATAATTTTATATTAAAATTTTCTGGTAATAGCTCAAAATTTCCAGTAGCAAAAATAATAAAAAAATGATATCAATCAGTTTTATGTGTTTGATGATATTGGCAATGTGCCAATCGATATTTACATTTTTTGACAAATGATATTATCATTTGCCTATTTTTTTTTTTATCAAGCTTTTAGATCTTGAGAATAATTTACATTAATAATAATAAAATGAAATGCTTGGTGAATTTGTTGATAAGTGGGTTTAGTGAAGAGTGGTATAATTGAAATAGTAATAATAATCTATGAATTTATAAATTATACTGATTGTCGAGTTGTCCCGAGGCATATTGGTATGTAATATTCAAACGAGGCATCCTATCAATTAAGGAATATACTGGAACTTTGCCAACAATTTTCATGTTAACTTTTTATACATGGTTTACTTTTTTTTTTCATTAACCCGCAATTTTAATTTTTTATATAAATTATATTTATTTCTTTTTTTTTTTACAATTTAAACCCAGTACTTTGGCACGTTTTTCTCGTTAAATTTCCAATATAAATATATATTTTTAATTTTGATTTTTTAATATAATATTTAAAATTAAAAAAAAAAACAAATTTATTTTTATTATTTTAAAAATTTTTTATATTAAACTTGATTATTCACACTCAATAAAAATTTTATTTTTAACTATAAAAATAAAATGATAATAAAGAATAAAATTTTAAAAAATATATTACCTTGTAATATTTTTACTTATCAAGTACTCTGATTCTTTTTTAAAATTGCACATTCTCATATCCAATTCAATGATTTTTTTACAATTTTTTATTGCAATGTTAAATGCTTCACCAGCTAAAATAATAAAACAAAAATAAAATGATATTAAAATGTAATAATTAAAAAATAATACAATAAAAATAAATGAAAATTTACCTATATGACCTAGATTATTATTTGATAAATTTAAACTTAAATATAAAATTTTCATAAAACCAGATGATATAACTTCAGCAAGACGCAATCCAGTTTCAGTATTAAAACAACACCCACTGACATTTAATTTTTCAAGACTTGAAATTCTTAAAAGTACTAAAAAAAGAAAATATAAATTCATGAATATTAAATTTTCATTAAGCTTTTAGTACTTACTTGATTCATCTAAAAATATAAAAAAATAAAAACAAAATAATAAATATAAATATATAAATTTTTTTTTTACAAGCACAAATATGAACACCTCCTTCATCACAAAGTGGATTTAAACGTAGATTTAAATATTTTAATGGTGTTGATGAATCTTGAAGTAATCCATAAACAATACCAGCTAATCCATTTGGACCAATTCCATTATTAATTAAATGTAATTCTTTCAGACGTTTATGAATTGTTAAAAATTCACCAATAGCATGAGCACCAGTATCACCAAGTTTACAATGTGATAAATCCAATATTTGAATCTACATGAAAAAAAACAAAATTAATTATTTAATTTAATAATAATAATATTTATTAGTTTTAATTAAATATAATTAATACATGATTGTTGACAGCAATTCCATGAAGAAGAGCAGCAACACGAGGTTGATCAATATTTGATCGAGTTATTGATATTTTTATCAATTTTAATGAATCTTTTATACCATTACCAAGACTCAAACAATCTTCAACTGATAATCTATTTAAAAAAATATATTATAAATTTATTGTTTTTTTTTTATATTAATTAATAATTATTATATTTATTTTGAGGTTATACTCAAAGTCTCGCCATTCAAATCCATCATTCATATAAATAACTCCAAAATTAATATATATTTCACAAAGTTCTGTTAATTTAATTAATATATTATCAAATTTAACATGATGAACAACAATTGATTCAGGTACAGATCTTTTTATATCATCATCTTCATATAATTTAACTGGATATCTTATATAAAAAAAAAAAAAAAAATATTAGATATATAAATTAATTATTTTAAAAATAAAATAAAAAAATAGATTTACTTGAATGGAATTAATGAACGTATATTTAATATTTTAATATATGGTTTAACAAGATCAATTAGTTTATCACATTCATTTTTTTGATAATCATCATCATTATCAATTGATTCTAAAAATTCTGAAAAATGTCGTTCACAATAAAGTTGACGCCATGAATTACCATGTTCATTTGGATTATTATATTCCCATCTTGATAAATATAAATAAAAATAAAAATATATTATTAAAATATTATTATTATTAATTATTATAATAATTATATATTTTTATTAAATAATTTAATTAAATTAAATTTTAAAAAACCTGGCTTTAGCAAGTCTTGACCAATAACATTCATCTGGAATTTTTTTGATGACAATATCAAATGGAATATTTGTTGATAATAATTCCAACAAAATATCTCTATCAGCACCATTTTTAATTTCATCTAATACTGGATTATTTATCCAATTTTTAGCTAATATATTTAGTGAAATTATACGTAATTCTGGTACAATATTATCATCCCAATTTTCATTATCAGCATGTATACTACGATTTATTTCACTGGGAAGTAATTTTGTTTCATTTGAACATCTGTTTTTAAAATTTTAAAAATTATTTGTATTTAAAATTTTAATTAAATAATTTATAGTATTTATAATATATTTTTTTTACCTGTAGGCTTCAATAACATTTTTTGAAATTGTTTGTGGTATTTTCATGTTTGTGGTATTTTTTTTCAAACAAATTTATATATTTTTTTTATAGTTTATATAGAGATGTTATATATTTTTTAAATAATATAAGCAATTAAATTTAATAAATATTAGTTTTTAAAAAAATTATTTAATCTCTTTTTTTAGATTAATTTAAAAATAATATTTATATATTTTTTTTATTGTTTAGGAATGTCCAGAAGGTGTAGTACATGAAGAATCATTCAAGGATATTTATGCAAAATTTTTTCCACATGGAAGTAAGTCAATCATTAATTTCTTCTTGATTATAAATTATTTTTTTTATTAATTTTTGTTTTATTTTTAACTGCAGATTCTAGTTCTTATGCACATTATGTATTCAAAGCATTTGATGTCAACTGCAATGGAGCCATAAACTTCAGGGTAATTTAAAATAAAATAAGCATATACTTATATAAATTAATATAAAAAATAATTAAATTTTTAGGATCTTCTTGTAACACTATCAACACTTTTACGTGGAAGTGTATATGAAAAATTACGATGGACATTTAAACTTTACGATATAAATGGTGATGGTTGTATAACAAGAAGTGAATTGGGTGAAGTGGTTGCAGCTGTACATGAATTAATGGGACGTAAACATCCAGCAGATGAAGAAAGAAAAGCTAGAGAACAACTTGATAGGGTATTTGAAAAATTAGATTTAAATCATGATGGTGTTATTACAATTGAAGAATTTATTGAAAGTTGTCTGAAAGTAAGATTATTATTTTATTTATTTAAATTTTATTTATACATGTATTTATTAATTAATTTTTATATTAAATAATAGGATGAAGTTATTACAAGATCATTGGCAATGTTTGATTGTGAACTCTGATCTCCGTTGAAAAAAAATACAATATTATCACCAATATTAACAGCAATGTCACCAAACTCAGTGACAACAAATTCATCACAATCAATGACAAGTTCATCATTACCATCACCATCTTATATACTTTTATCATCAACAGCAACAACAACAACAACAAAAATAATTAATGATGATGATAATAAATTATTAGAATCATCAATACCATTATCAATTATTAATCCATTATCAGTAACAGAATGTTTAACAAATAATACAAATAATGATGAATCAAATTCTAATATTCGATTAAAAGGTACTCACTGGTGGGACCAGCCTGAAGAAAAATTATTTTGTTGATAAATTTAATCTAGATATAGGATATATTTATTATTATTATTATTTTATTTAAATTTTAAAATTAAATATGGATTATAAAAAAATATTTATTGTCAAAATGAAAGAGCTTTAAAATCAACCCTAAAAAATGAGATTGTGTACCTGTAGAAAATTTAAAAAAAAAATTATAAAATTGTATTGTAATTTAGTGGAATAATTATGAGATTGTTTAAATGTTAAATTTATTTAAAAAAAAACAACTGAGATTTAAATAATAATAATAATAATAATAAATTAATTAAATAAAAAGAAAAAAATTAAAATATTTAATTTGCATTTAAAATTAGTGTGTTTGAATAATTTATATATATAAAATGAATTTTTTTATTTTATAAAATTACACAATAAATGAATAAAAATAATAAATAAATTAAATATTTTGATGAAATCAAATGAATATAATTTTTAACACATATGATTTATGTGTGACAGCAATTTAGAGTGTAAATTTTACGTGTGAATATTGGTAATGTGCCAAATAATATTTATTTAAATATATCAAAAATATATATTATTATTAATAATTATGTTAATGTATAAAATTAAATTCTACGTGGCTGTGAAATTGAGAATATTAAATGAGTATTGTCAAGGGTAATGAGAATTGTAAAATTAGTTTAAAAATATAAATAATTAGTTTAAAAAAAAAATGATAAAGTTCAAGATTGTTGTTGTTGATTGAGTCATGTTTAAATAAATATTATTAAATTGTAAAAATAAATTTAAACAAAAAATATTAATAAAAATTTTTCATTGGTAACTGATTGTTATCATTTTTTGACGTAAAAATGTTGTAAATTAAAAATAATAAATTAATAATTTTTACTAGAAAGACTGTAGTTTTAATTAATTTAATTATTTTTGATTAAATAATATATTTAAATTAATTTTAACACAAAAATTTATGTAGTATAAAAAATAATATAAATTGGTATTCAAGTTGATGAATTTAGTTTTAGCATTATAATGTTGGCATTTAATTATAATTAAAATACAAAATTGACAAGTTAATAATGTATAAAATTTAAATAATATAAAATACATTTGTAGAAAATAAAAAATAATAAATTAATTAAAATATAATTTAGAATTTTAAAATTGCAATTAATATTGCTAAATAATTAGACTGCATAAATAAAATTCAATTTTTCATATCAGAATATTTGAAAAACAAAAAAAAAAAAAAAGAAATAGTTTTTAGATTTGGCGTAATGCAAATCATCTAATATTCTAAATGAAATAAAATAAATTATAATTATCGCCGATTGATAAAATAATAATTAAAAATTTAAGTAATTAAATACAAAAAATTGTCATAAACTCGATGAAATATTAAACTAACATTGAGATGAAAAATAATAAATAAAAATAAACCTCATTTTAAAATTCATTTGAGGATAAAAAATAAAATTTAATTTTCAAAATATAAAACTTGTTCAATACCAAACTGCCTCACCAATCAAAAATTAATATATTCACATTTTTTATTTAAAAAAAAAAAAAGCACTTTGTTTTTTTTTTCTAGATTAAAAATCAATTATGTATTGGACGTTAAAAATAATTGATAAATTAATCTAAAATTTAAATAAATTACAGGGCAAAATTGAAAAAAAATTTAATTAAATTTGAATTAAATATAAAATTCTTTTTTTTAAATTTTAAATTAATTTAATTTTTATGTGATAAACACATTTTATTTCCATTATATAATTAATTTTTTCTAAGATTTATTGTTAATATAATTAGTTTATATTAAATTTTTATTAAATAAAAAAAAATTGCCTGAATTATGTATTTTATAATTATAAATTCACAAAATAATATTATACCAACGAAAATAATATCAATGAAATATTAATTTTTATTATTTTTAATTTTAATGATGAAAATATTATCTCAAATATATTGGTCAATTAATATATAATTTTAATTAATATAAATTAATAATTAATTGAAAAGAAAAAAAAATAAATAAATAATTATTAGTTGTAGAATTATTTATTGTAAAATATAAATATTTAGATTGACAATGTTTTATTAGGTCGTTGTTTAAATATATAAATTTAAAAAATAATAATAAATAAAAGAGTGTAATTAATTGTTAAGTAAAAGAAAATTAAAATAATTGTTATATTAATTAATTGATGAGATAATAATTTTCATCTAGAATAAAAACCAAAAACAAAATAATGTTGATTAAAAAAATTAATTAATAATTGTAATTTCTATTTTTTTTTTCTTTTATCATTTTATATATTTAATTAATTAATTTATTTTTTGTGTGAAAATGTATAGATACTCATCACAGAGTTGAACCAAATAACAAACAAATTATATTTAAAATTAAATTATTGAGTGATTTTTTCTTTGTAATAAAAATGCTTTTGTTTCCTAATTAATTTGTTATTTATTATTTTATATTATTTTCTTACCTTGATGTTAATTATCTTTCAGATATTAAGATGTATTTTTTAAAAGGTTTGTTTACAATATTAATTTAGAATAAAATATATTTTTTAGTAAACAATTATTACCATAGTAACAAATATATATCCATGGAAATAATATATAATTTAATCGAAAAAAAAAATAAACGATATACAACTCTTTCGTTTATCAATAGAATTTTTCACCAATTTTTTTTGCATCTTATCAGAGATAATGTAGACTTTCTAGAGAAATTAATTTCATAAAAATATTGATAAGAATAAAAATGTGATACAATGAAAATAACAAAATTATTTATTGATATATTTTAATATTTATTATAGCAATATTTAATACAGTATTATTAATTGAACAAATTGATTAATAAATTACAATAAAATTGGCAAAAAAAAATTAATATCTAATTTATAAACAAAAAAAAAATTATTATTTTAATTTCAATATTATCTATTGCACTGCTATTTTATTTTTTTTTTGAGCACCATTGGAAGATTTATAATTTTTAAAATAATTCAAGAAATAATAATAATTTTTATTGCACAAAATTATTATTATAAAATACTATTTATGGTTTTTTTAATTTGTTATAAATATTGAAATATGTAGAAATTAATGGTCATTAATTGATTGTCCAAAAGGAAATTCTTTTACAAATATTTTTATCAAATTTAATAATATTATTTTGTATTTAAAATATAAATTAATAAACAGTCTATAATATTGAAGGCCAATTATTTAATAATATATGAACGGTGTATAATTATCATTTTAAAAAATTGTTAAAAACTTTTTTTTTTAGTTAAAAATTTACACAATAATTAATATAATATTGTTGTAAATTAAATTATTATAAATATATTTTAATTGCTGTTAATAATTGTTAACAAACAATGTCATTGATTGAAACATTGACAATAATTTGATCAATAAATTATAAATTAATTAATTTTAATATTGATACCATGGTTGACGTCGTACCCATCTTAATTTCATTCCAGATGCAGTACGTATTTTAATACTTGCACATTCAGCAGCACGAACTGTTTCTTTAACACTTTGCATCAAATTTTGTGCATTACCAACAAGCATGTCAGTTGCTTCTTGATCTTCTTCAGTACCTAAACAATTTTAAATATAAAAAATTAATTAAAAATATAGATTATATTTTATTAAACATTTAATTTTATTATAATTCTAATATTTAATTTATATTTAATAGTTATCTAACTATTATATCATTGAAATTTTCATAAATTTGGATTTGGATTTGGGTTTTGATAAAATAACTTGATCAATTATTGACTAAATAACTTTTGTAAAGATAACTTTAGATGAACCCTTAGAAAATAAGAAACCGAATTATAAAAATAAAAATAGATTGTAATTATAAAAGTACTCTATAAAAGTTTTTCGATAATTTTCTATAGGTTCAATACCTCTTCGATGATTATATTTGCCTGATGAAAATTGAACATTTGTTTGTAAAAAAAATTCGAGTACCTCTTCAGTTGTTATATTTGCCTAATAAAAATTCGAAATTTTCACAAAACAAAAAAATTCGAATACCTCTTTCCGAGTTCTATAACCCTGATACAACCCGATATTTTTTCAATTTTTTTTAAGAGCCGCATAATTTTTTTTTCGAAAAATATTATTCTCAGAAAAATGAGAGAAGCAGCATCGAATACCTCTTCCCCAGTTCTATAAGCCTGATACAACCCGATATTTTTGCAATTTTTTTTAAGAGCCGCATAATTTTTTTTTTTTTAAATATTGATCCTAGAAAAATGAGAGAAGCAGCATCGAATACCTCTTCCCCAGTTCTATAACCCTGATACAACCCGATATTTTTGCAATTTTTTTTAAGAGCCGCATAATTTTTTTTTCGAAAAATATTATTCTCAGAAAAATAAGAGAAGCAGCATCGAATACCTCTTCCCCAGTTCTATAACCCTGATACAACCCGATATTTTTGCAATTTTTTTTAAGAGCCGCATAATTTTTTTTTCGAAAAATATTATTCTCAGAAAAATAAGAGAAGCAGCATCGAATACCTCTTCCCCAGTTCTATAAGCCTGATACAACCCGATATTTTTGCAATTTTTTTTAAGAGCCGCATAATTTTTTTTTCGAAAAATATTATTCTCAGAAAAATGAGAGAAGCAGCATCGAATACCTCTTCCCCAGTTCTATAAGCCTGATACAACCCGATATTTTTGCAATTTTTTTTAAGAGCCGCATAATTTTTTTTTTTTTAAATATTGATCCTAGAAAAATGAGAGAAGCAGCATCGAATACCTCTTCCCAGTTCTATAACCCTGATACAACCCGATATTTTTGCAATTTTTTTTAAGAGCCGCATAATTTTTTTTTCAAAATATTATTCTCAGAAAAATAAGAGAAGCAGCATCGAATACCTCTTCCCCAGTTCTATAACCCTGATACAACCCGATATTTTTGCAATTTTTTTTAAGAGCCGCATAATTTTTTTTTCAAAAAATATTGATCCTAGAAAAATGAGAGAAGCAGCATCGAATACCTCTTCCCAGTTCTATAACCCTGATACAACCCGATATTTTTGCAATTTTTTTTAAGAGCCGCATAATTTTTTTTTCGAAAAATATTATTCTCAGCAAAATAAGAGAAGCAGCATCGAATACCTCTTCCCCAGTTCTATAAGCCTGATACAACCTGATATTTTTGCAATTTTTTTTAAGAGCCGCATAATTTTTTTTTTTTTAAATATTGATCCTAGAAAAATGAGAGAAGCAGCATCGAATACCTCTTTCCGAGTTCTATAACCCTGATACAACCCGATATTTTTGCAATTTTTTTTAAGAGCCGCATAATTTTTTTTTCGAAAAATATTATTCTCAGAAAAATAAGAGAAGCAGCATCGAATACCTCTTCCCCAGTTCTATAACCCTGATACAACCCGATATTTTTGCAATTTTTTTTAAGAGCCGCATAATTTTTTTTTCGAAAAATATTATTCTCAGAAAAATGAGAGAAGCAGCATCGAATACCTCTTCCCCAGTTCTATAACCCTGATACAACCCGATATTTTTGCAATTTTTTTTAAGAGCCGCATAATTTTTTTTTCAAATATTGATCCTAGAAAAATGAGAGAAGCAGCATCGAATACCTCTTCCCCAGTTCTATAACCCTGATACAACCCGATATTTTTGCAATTTTTTTTAAGAGCCGCATAATTTTTTTTTCGAAAAATATTATTCTCAGAAAAATGAGAGAAGCAGCATCGAATACCTCTTCCCCAGTTCTATAACCCTGATACAACCCGATATTTTTGCAATTTTTTTTAAGAGCCGCATAATTTTTTTTTTTTTAAATATTGATCCTAGAAAAATGAGAGAAGCAGCATCGAATACCTCTTCCCCAGTTCTATAACCCTGATACAACCCGATATTTTTGCAATTTTTTTTAAGAGCCGCATAATTTTTTTTTCGAAAAATATTATTCTCAGAAAATAAGAGAAGCAGCATCGAATACCTCTTCCCCAGTTCTATAACCCTGATACAACCTGATATTTTTGCAATTTTTTTTAAGAGCCGCATAATTTTTTTTTTTTTAAATATTGATCCTAGAAAAATGAGAGAAGCAGCATCGAATACCTCTTTCCGAGTTCTATAACCCTGATACAACCCGATATTTTTGCAATTTTTTTTAAGAGCCGCATAATTTTTTTTTCGAAAAATATTATTCTCAGCAAAATAAGAGAAGCAGCATCGAATACCTCTTCCCCAGTTCTATAAGCCTGATACAACCTGATATTTTTGCAATTTTTTTTAAGAGCCGCATAATTTTTTTTTCGAAAAATATTATTCTCAGAAAAATGAGAGAAGCAGCATCGAATACCTCTTCCCCAGTTCTATAACCCTGATACAACCCGATATTTTTGCAATTTTTTTTAAGAGCCGCATAATTTTTTTTTCGAAAAATATTATTCTCAGAAAAATGAGAGAAGCAGCATCGAATACCTCTTCCCCAGTTCTATAACCCTGATACAACCCGATATTTTTGCAATTTTTTTTAAGAGCCGCATAATTTTTTTTTTTTTAAATATTGATCCTAGAAAAATGAGAGAAGCAGCATCGAATACCTCTTCCCAGTTCTATAACCCTGATACAACCCGATATTTTTGCAATTTTTTTTAAGAGCCGCATAATTTTTTTTTTTTTAAATATTGATCCTAGAAAAATGAGAGAAGCAGCATCGAATACCTCTTTCCGAGTTCTATAACCCTGATACAACCCTATATTTTTTCGATTTTTTTTAAAAGCCGCATAATTTTTCTTTCAAAAAATACTATTCTCAGAAAAATGAGAAAAGCAGCATCGAATACCTCTTTTTGAGTTCTATAACCCTGATAGAACAGGGTCAAAAGTTATTTAGTCAAACTTATTTCTGCTGTGTAATTGAAAATCAAATTATTCATGCTGACAACATGTTGCAAAATAATATAAAAATTTTTCAAAAATATTTAAACTAATAAAAAGAAAATAACATTGTTGAATTTAAATAAAAAAAAATGAATGGGTTGTCTATGAAGACTTACTGCATCCAATTAATCGATCTGTATTTGAAATGTTACAAGAAGATTCATCAAGCCAACCGGATTTATGTCGTAACAAAGTGTGTCCAAATAAAGAGACAAAAGTAATTTTAATATAAATAATTATTTTTTTTATATTATTAATTAATTTCAATTAACTATAATGACAATTATCAAGTGCAGACAAAAGCTACAATTATAAAATTGAGTTTTTATTTTACTGTTATGCGAATAATAATATAACATGAACAGTTGTTTTATTTTAACTTTTACTATCTGTCTCTTTTGTATCATTAAACATGCACATGCAATGAATAATATTTTAAATTTATAAAATGTGATATTAATTAATGCAAGCATATGATTGTGTTTTTATTTACGCTTATTTTTACCATATAGCAACAGCTCTTCCCAGGTGGGGAGCCTTTCTATACACATAAAAAAATAATTTGATGAGTTAATATTAATGTTTTCAATTATTTATAATAATATTATTAAATGAAATGACTTTATTTTCATTTTAAATGAATTATATTCAGCAATTTTTTAAAAGCAAATTTGTTATTGTGTCTAATTACCAATGATTTTATAATTTTTTATTTTTAAATTATTTAAAAAATAGCAACCAATTTTTAAATACCAGTTAAAAATTGTTTAAATCTTTTTTTATATTATTAAATACTTTGAAGAATATTTTTTTTTTATTTTTATTTTTTAAGCACTCAAAAAATAACAACAAATTTTTTATGTTAAAAAGAAAAATATATAAAAATATTTGAATAATTTACCTTGTGCACCAAGCATAGTTGCTTTAACTGTTGAAAGAATTTTTAATTGTGTACCAATTGTTGGAATTCTTTCACAAACTTGTAGTAAATTCTGTTAAATTAAATAAATATTATTTAATAAAAAAAAATTAGTTATTATAATACAAAATTACAAATAGAATATTAATTAAACATTTCTTACCGTTCTTATACGTTTATCTGTACATTCACGTGCAAGTTCTTTAGCAAGACGTGTTACTTCTTGAGATGCTTCAGCAATTGCTTTAGCACATGCAATTAAATCACGTTTATTTCCACCTTCACCTCTAACTAAACCAGATAATCTTGCCATAAGTATTGCCATTTTTTTAGCAGCTGCAATAATATCATTATCTTTACTGGACCATTGACGAACTTCTTGATGAAGACCATGAGCAGCCATCTGAGAAAAAATTAAATAAATTATAAATTTGATTTAGTTTATTAGTATATTAATAATCAATTTAAAATAATTAACTTACCATAATTGGTTGATTTGGAAGTGGTACATGCATAAATAAATCATCTTCATCATCTGTTTCTGGTGGTGGTGGTCTTGGTGGTGCAACTGTACCACCTGGTAATGGTGGTCTTGGTGGTGCCAATTCTAAAAAATATTAAAAATTAATTATTATTATCAATTTAATTACTTTTTTATTTATTCCCATGCATAAAGACAGGCATTTTTATGCAATATTTATTTTTATTTTTCAGTAAACAGGCAAAGAAATCTGTAAATTTCTTACCATTGTCATCTTCATTGACATAATTATCAAGATAAAATCCTGATAAATCCATGCAGCATTAAAAAATAATATTAAATTAATTATTTACAAATAAATTAACAATAAGAAAATTATATTATGATCATGCGAAAGATGTGGCTGATTGCGAGATAAAAAAAAACGACATTCATTTTCACTAAAAACATATAAATGGGCTTTGGATGCTTGGAGTATTTTTGTTTTTTTTTTTTTTTGGATGCTTGTTTTGTAATTTAAAAACATTTTAGCATATTTTTTTTTTGACATTTACGAATTACCTCCAGCTATGACAGTTTTATCGTTGTCATCAGATGTAAATGCCTTGTTAAGAAGATCTGAATTATCCCCTGATAAAAAATCACATTAAGACATAAATTTATAAATTTAAAAAAAAATAGAAAAATATATAGGTATATTCTATTTTTTATGTAGATAATTTTTCATGTTCATTCAGTTTTTTTTAAATATTTTGTACCTCCAAGAGCCCAATCAGGTATAGGACTGACTGATTTTTTCTCCAATTTTGTTTCACCTGGGGCAGAAATAAATGCCCCAAGATGAAGATCACTGGGTGAAGATGATTCTCGTAAATCTTCATCGACTGATAAAAATATTTATTATAAAATAAAATATATGAAATGAGATGAATGATTATAATGAAATTATAAATTATTTTAATCTAAAAATATCACACTCAAATAATTGAATTTTATATCAATTTTTTCATGCGTAATAATAAACACATGCGACATAATAATTATACCTTTATCAGCAAAATAAGTATGACGAGGTGATGGCACTTTTTCCACTGTAATTATCAATTTTAAATATCAAAAAAAAAAAATTAAATTAAAACATTTATTAAAGATATAAATTATATAAATATTATACAACAAATAAAAAATAAATAAATAAATAAATTATATCTTACCATCATTGATACGTAACTGTGACAAATCTGGTGATGTTGTTTGATCTGGATGAAGAGCTCTACGAACTTGTCCAACACTATTTAAAAGCTAAGATGTAAAAATAAAAAAATAATATTATTTAGTTGATATTAATATTTATAATTAATAAATGTAAATGTAAATGTAAATTAATTAATACTAACAGCACGATTACTTTCTCTCCAGTGTGAAATTGATGGTCCATCATTAATATTAATAGCAACACATTTAGCATCTTGTACCATTGGTGTAACACTGTGTTGAAGAATATCTGATGCTTGATTAACTCTTTGTATAAATGGTAAATCTTCACTATTATCACTTTCTTGTTTAGCAACAAGAATAACACGATTAGCAAGTCTAGCAATTGATGCAGTATTATCAACCATTTTTTGTGGATGTTGTTTAGCAATAGCTTCTTCACATAAAAATGTATGTTTTTGCATTTGTTCTTCTGATGTTTTAACAAAGTCAATACTATCAGTTGCTTCATCACAAAGTGCTCTTGTACGTTGCATTGTTTCAGCATATTGTTGACGTAAATTTTCAAAATGTTCATCAGCAGCAACACTTTTTGGATAACTCATACGTATTCTACCAGCATTTATTAATTGTGGTGTTAATGATTCAACTTGTGATGCACTATTTAATAATGCTTCAGCAAGTTTTTTATTACCACCACTACCACCAGCAGCAACCATTCTTGCTGTTTTAGATGCACGATTTGAAAAATTTTGTAAACAATATGTTTTATCATTAAAATTTTGTTCACGACCTGGTGTACCCTCAACAGTTAATACAGCTTCAGTAAATTGTTTTAATGGTGTTGTTATATCAATAAAATCTTCAACAACACGTGATACAACAGCTTGTTGTATACGATTTTTTAATTCATAAAGTTTTTGTGATAATTGACGAGCAATATCTTGAGCTCTTGGTGTATTTCCTTGGCCATGAGAACAAAGATTTGCTAATTGATGAGATAATGTATCAACTTCATCACATAATTGTAATATTTCAGCTTTATGAATACCTGGTAAACTATCTGCAACCTAAATAAATTATATAAAATGTTAATGTTTAATGTTTTTTTTTTTTCAATCAACTATTTATAAAAAAAAAAAAAAAAAAAAAAAAAAATTAAA
>WSYQ01001355.1:0-17592 GCA_011426435.1 Lysiphlebus fabarum
TTTTTTTTTTTTAACAAAAATTTTTCAATATGTCTGCAAGCTTCACTATATAAATAATTACATGGGCTAGGAAAATGGAAACTAAATGTCTGATACTTATGTGCTTTTTACGTGCTATTTCACTGCTCAATCAGATATTTTATTGCTCTTATAGTTTTTCTTTAAAAAAGAAAATACCTTAAGGACGTATGGTTCGTGAGGAACTTAATTTTTTATGTGTAAACATCTTTCGGCGCGGATATGGGTATTGAGTGGTATGGAGTAAAAGGCGAAAGTCAAAAAAAGAGCGTCATATCCGTTTTCGCCGTCCTTTTCTAATAATATTCCCATTATTTTCTAATATATTTTCATTGCGCCGTCGGTAATTGTTACCATCAAGCGTTCTGTAGTATAAATGTAGATAATGTCGCTTCTAGTAAATCAAATGCTTGAGGAGATAAATAATAATATATAGCTATATTATATATTATCTTGTAAAAAAAATAGTAACATTGAATATTTATTATTTATATAATAATTTTTTTTAATAGACAAACGGTTACGGGATTTAAATTATTGTTTGTACAATTATTTATCTATAAATTATAATCACAACTGTATATTTCTAGCCATTAAATTTTTTAAAATACATTTTTAAAAAATATAGTTAATAATTATTTTATGAACAAATGACTAATAGAGAAGATATAGTTGCTAAAAGACAAGTACACGCAGAATTATTATTTAAAAAATTATTTGTTTTTCTGGACATTTGCATTTGATAAATACATTTAAGATTGCATGAATTATTTTTTTTAATAAACCATATTTAAATGGCTTCGGAAAGGAGTGCAAATAAAAAAATGACAATAACTTGTTTAATTAATGTTCAAAAAATTATTGAATCAATTGCATCTTTTTTCTTGCCATTTGTTTTTGCAAAATCCATTTAAATTTACATAAATTACTTTTTTGAAGAACAAATGACTAGTAGAAAATATGGAGTTGCTTGTAGAGATATTATTTAAAAAATTGTTCAATCAATTGCATCTTTGGCCATTTGTTTATGATAAATAAACAAATAAATTATCTAAATTGATTATTTAAATAAACACTTAGCTAAGGAAAAAGGATGAATTGGTTATAAAGAGCAATTGAAAAAATAGATAATAACATTTCAATAAAGTATTTATTTAATTGCTTTTTTTTCCCAGCTTTTTCACCTAATTAATTTATCTAAGATTACATAAATAAATTTTTTCAATAGACAAACGGTTATGGAAGTTTAATTATTGTTTGACTAATTATTTATCTATAGATTATAATCACAACTGTATATTTCTAGCCATTGAATTTTTTAAAATACATTTTTGAGAAATATGGTTAATAATTATCTAATGAAAAAATAGAGAATTTATCTTCCTATAATCCTTTATTTATTAGAAATGCATTGAAAATTACATAGAATAATTTTTTAAATAAACAAATGGTATCAGATGAAGAGGCAAAATGCAATAAAAATGGACAATTAGTTTTACAACTACTGTTTGAGAAATTAATCGATCAATTGCATTTGTCTTCCTAAAGTCATTTGTTGATTTTAAATATATCCAAAATTATCTAAATTAATCATTTGAATAAACAAACAGCGAAATATGATGCAAATAGAAAAAAAGAAAATTAACTATAAAAATATTCTTTAATAATTCATTTAAAAAAATGCATTTGTTTTTCTAGCTGTTTGTTCTTGTGAAATGCATATAAAATTGCCTAAAGTAATTAATTTAATAAACAAATACTTGAAAAATAATTATTTAAAAATTTATTTATGCAATTCCATCTATCTTTCTAGCTCATTTATATTTAAAACAAATCTTCAGTAAATAATTAATAATTCTTAAATCAACGATTGGCTATGGAAGAATATGTAATTTCATAAATAGACTATTATTTATGCAATTACTCTTTAATAAATTATACATTTAATGGAAGTTTTCATTCTAGTTATTTTTGCCTAATAAATTTATTTAAAATTACATGAATATTATTTTTAAATAAACAAATAGTTCCGAAAAAAGATATAATTAGAAAGAAGACAATCACTTGTTTAGTTATTGTTCAAAAACTTATTTATTTAAGTACAACTACCGGTAGACCTCAAATTTGATGAACTTCGAATAAACAAACTATTATTGGTACATTTACTTTTCGAAAAGTTATTTAAACAACTGCATCTATCTTCCTAGCTATTTGTGTGATTATAAATGCATTGAATTTTCATAAAGTCATTTTTTATAATAACAAATAGTTACGAAAATCGTTGCAAATCGAAACAATACAATTACTAGTACAATTACTCTTTAACGAATTATTTGAACAACTGCATGTTTCTTTCTATCCATTTGTTCTTAATAAATGCACGTGATTGTTGTACAATAGTTATTAATTGATTAATATTATCAATGAATAATAATAAATATTATTAAAAATAAAAACAAGTATTATTCATAAATAATAATAATATATCAAAAATTTCTAAATGTCGAAACCGGTAGCAGAGTATTAAAAAACAATACTTTACAATACTCTGTTTCTTCATTGCGATCAATAGTATTTAAATAATACACATATACGTTGGGTTGCCACGCACTTTATCTATAGCTCCAAAAAAAAACAATTTCTTTGGATAGAACATTTTAAAACAAAGCAGTTTGGAAAATTTGTGAGAGTTGGAATAAGTTTACGTGTTAATCGACCGTGGCATCATACCATGGTGGCATTTAAAAAAAAAAAAAAAGAAAATAGAAAAAACTGACATTTTGTGGATTCTGGACTCAAGGCCTTAATCATTATAAAAATTTCATTGAGTCCAAATATTTTAAAACTTTAAATTTAAAAAATTTTTTTTTTTTCAATTTTTTAAAAAAGTGCCAATATTTGCGCCAAAGATATTTACACATAATTAACCCGTAAGTCTAGAATGGCTCACAAATTTTTTTTTTTTGGAAAACCATGGAGCAATAAAATATCTGATTGAGCAGTAAAATAGCACGTAGAAAGTACATAAATATCAGACATTTAGTTTCCATTTTCCTAGCCCATGTAATTATTTATAATATGAAGCTGGCAGACATATTGAAAAATTTTTGTTCAAAGAAAAAATTAAACATCTGATCCATGCTCTGCCAGCTTCATAGTATTTTCTGGAAAATTTTTTTTTCTGTTTATCTATAGGTCTAGTGAAAAAACTAATACCGCAGTAAAATAGCACATAATTATCGCTCTATTTTATGCATTTTAGTTTTTTTACGTGCTTCCCAATAAAAATCACCTCAATTTTATTGCTTCAATAGTTTTCCAAAAAAAAAATAAATTTCCTCAAAAACCATACGTCCTTAAGGTATTTCTCTATTTTCCGGAAAACTATAGGAGCAATAAAATATCTGATTAAGCAGTAAAACAGCACATAAAAAGCACATTAGTTTAATAGTTTAAATTTTTTCAAATTTGATCTAGTTTAGAAAATGCTCTGCCAGCTTCATAGTATTTTCTGGAAAATTTTTTTTTCTGTTTATCTATAGGTCTAGTGAAAAACTAATACCGCAGTAAAATAGCACATAATTTTTACTCTATTCTATGCATTTTATTTTATTTTTTTTGTTAGTTTCTTAATAAATGCTCCGCTAGCATCATGTCGACTTAGCAGAGCACTTTTGAAAATTGATTTTCTCTGAACCTATGGGAGCGGGAAATTTCTTTCTTTGGCAGTAGAATAGCACATAAAAAACACATAATTATAGTGCTATCTAACATTCCGATATCGAAAAAGGCTCCGCTAGCTTCACGGGTATCGTATTGCTCCAACAACTAAAGAGAATATGATCGAAAGGATAAGGAATGCTTGTCAAGCAATTCCAAGGGCTGTACTCCAGTCAACCGTTGATAGCTTGTGTGTTAAAGTTGTCAACTTTGACAGTAAATATTTCATATTTACTGTCAAAACACACAAGAAAAAATTAAAGAAAATTGACAACGTAGGTAATTATTTCATTAAAAAAATAAGACCAAAACAAAAAAAATCTGGTGCGAATCCAGATCTCTGGAAACAACCTTAAACAAATTGATTAATGATATATTTATTGAGTATAGCAAATTGTTAATGACAGCTGGTAATTTTAATAAATATTATCATACAATTTATATAATATTCAATGACATTCTTATTATCATTACTGATATTAATGTTTATTTGTCAAAATATATCTTGGTTTGTGTATGCTGAAATTTATAAAATTTTTGGTGATGTTATATTTTGGGTTTACTCAATAGAATGGCAAAAAAGAGGTTTACCTCATGCTCACATTTTAGTATGGTTAAAAAATAAAATCCATGCAAATCAAATTGATGATATTATTTCTGCTGAATTACCAGATCCGGATCAAGACTCAATTTTACACGAAATAATTAAAAAAAATATGGTACATGGACCAAGTGGACAATTAAATCCCTTTTCACCATGTATGAAAAACGGAAAATGTTCATACAATTATCCTCGTGTTTTAATTGATGCTACAAGATCCGATAGGAACGGATATCCTTTATATAGAAGAAACTTCTTCTTACTTCGTATAGCAAATGGTGGTTTTCAGACTACAATTAATGCTAAAATTCACAATAAATATGAAAAAATAAATATCGACAATCTTAGATATAAATTAAAATATTATTATGATTAAATATTATAATTTTTGTTGTCTTACTTTTTTCAATATATCTTTTAAACTGTCTTCATTATATGTGATATCACTCTTTTCTATATCATAATTAAAATATTTATGTGGTGATATAATTACTTTTATATGATATTTAAAATCCGTTTAAATGACATATTTGAAAAAAATGAAATGAAAGTTGAATGTTTAACATTTATTGTGAAATTAGGTAGAAATAAAAATAAATTCGACAAAAAAACAAAATTTTTAGTAATTAAGCAACTATAACATCGAAATAACGGGCAATTGAAAAAATGTAAAATATTAACAGTTGAATACTGGACATTAATGAATAAGGAACTTTCTATTAACCAAAAAAATAATAAAATATTTACAAAATGTTACTATTAATTACAAATAATTAATATTACATAACGTTATTTAAGAAAAAAAATTATTTTAAATAATACTTCCAATAATATCAAAGAAGATTATAATTTGTAAAAATAAAACTCTCATTAATAATGGATAATAATATGAAAATTAAAAATCTCAATGAAAATAGTATAAAGTAATAAAAAATACTTACATTTCCTTATATTTATTCATAAATATAATTTAATAATTTAATAATTTCAATTAGTTGGAAAATTGAAGCACGAATTACATATAAAAGTCCAGTTAAATTATTTCAAAGAAATGGAAAAGCGAATAAAGTCTGTAATATAATTATAATCGATGATAGTGGAGAAATAAAATGCACAATGTTTGGTAATAAAGTTGATAAATTTTATAATATTTTCAACGTAAGTGATTTCAAAAATTAAAATAAATATAAATTTAAATTTAATATTCATATATTAATTACATATATATTTGAAGGTTCAAAAAGTATATTCAATAACTAATGGTATTCTTAACAAAGTGAATGAAAACTATAAGAAATTAAATCATGATTTCGAAATAATAATATCAGAAAAATCTGAAATTGAAGAAATAAAAAATACAACAAATATACCGAAAATTGAATTTGATTTTATTAAGATAGAAGAATTATTAAAAATAGAAAAAAACGGTCAATAGGTAATTAAATTGAAATCTTTAATATATTAATGAAATATAATAACATATTCATATAAAATATAAAGTTATTATAGATATTCTTGCAATCATAAAAAATATCAAATACAAATGGAAAAGAATTGGAAAGACAAGAAATAATTCTTATTGATGATTCAAAATCAAAAGTAATTATGAGTTTTAAATAATAATAAAATTATTAGAAATATTTATTATCCTTGTAAATAATTCAATAATTCAATAAAAATGAAATGAAATGTTAACAGATACCTTTAGTACTTCGGGCAGATCAAATTAATGAATTTGAAGGAGAAATAAATGACATAATTGCTATACAGAATGTGAAAATCAATAATTTTAATGACAATCAAAATTTAAATTTAAAAAAAACATCAGTTATAATTATAAATCCTGATATATCAGAAGCTACTGCGTAAGTTACTATGTAATTTTGCTTCTAATTATTATATAAATAAACAAACTTTAAAAATAATTCATTTAAAAGCTTTAAAAATTGTATAAAAAAATTGAAAAAAAATTGATAAAAATGAATTTGAATATTGTTTTTATGAAAATAATTATAATTTCACCATATTTAAAAAGATTTATAATAGTAACATAAATATTATAATTGGTAAATACTTTTTAGAAATGCTATTTAATAATAATTTATCACATAATAAAATTTTAATATTGAATATTATTTTGATATTAGATATTATTACGAAAATAATTGAAATCAAAGAAACTGAAAAAAAAGAAAATGTTTATAAAGAACAATACGAAAAACAAGAAATAATATTAAAGGATAATAAAAACAACAAGGTAAATTTAATATTATTGAATATTATTTATATATTATATACTATCAATCTAAAAATATTTTTTCAATAATAATAGATCGTTTTAAATTTATGGAATGAAAATATTAATGATTTCAAAAGAAATATTAATGAGATTATAATTATACAAAGAGTAAAAATTAACGAATATCATTATTTAAAAAATTTGTCATTAGCATCTACGTCAATTATACAAATAAATCCTAATATACCAGAAGTAAAATCGTAAATATAATTTTTATAATTATAATTTTGAATCAAAATTCATAAATGATTATAAATAATAATATAATAATAATATCAATTTAAGATTCATAAATGGAACCTTTGATGAATATGATTATAAAGAAGATAAAACAGAAAATATTAAAACGATAAAAAAAATAAAAAATTTAGATGAAGAAACAATAATTAGTAAGTATTATATTTAAAAATTAAATAAATACGTTACAGATGTAATCGCTAAAATAAATAACGTAAGTGAAGTCAACTCAATTTTTTCACAAAAAACTAATATGACATATAATAAAAGAAAAATCCAACTAATTAATTCAATGTTCAAATAAATTTAAACGTAAAAAAATTATATTATAACAATATTCATTATGTTCTACAGATAACTTTAACATTGTGGAAAGATGAAGCAGAAAATTTCATTGGAATAGTGGGCAAAATAATCAAAATTGAAAGAGGAAAAATAAATGAATACCCTACCAATAAACATATATCGTTAATAAAATCATCAATGATTACATATAATTGTAAAAATGATATGAAAAAGTTAGTTATCAAAAAATATAATTTTTATATAAGAAATTATTAAAATATTATTTTTCTAGTTTTGAAGAATGGTTACTAACAAAACCAAGTTGTTCAAAGGAAAATTGATTAAATTTTTCTTAAGTATTACATAAATTTATTTTTCATTTTAGTCAATTAGAAGATATGGAAAAAATTAATATTTAATTAATTTGAATAAATGTTTAAATATTAAATATTCATGGTTTTTTCAATTAAGTATTATAATTATGTTTTAATTATTATGGTCTATTGCAAGATATGATGTTTTGCAATCTTTATACTTTTTTAAAATTTCAATTTTATATAAATATAAATATTTCTACCGAATTATTTAATTTGTTGCTAATTGAAAAAATATAAAAATAATGGATTCAAATGAAAAATTAAAAAAAAGGGAGTCAATTTTTTTGTTGATATGCTATATTGATAATTTTTCGTATTTTTATTGGCAATATTTGAGGTTATTTGATAAATATATCAAATTTATAAAAATAATGTTTTAGATATAGTTCATCAAATAAAATAATATTCTATATTGCATATTTTTTAATATTAGATTAATATATAGATTCTCTAATACAAATTCATAATCATCTGTTGTTTGTTTTTAATGTTCAAGTAGATTAAAATATGATAATGTTTGTTGTTGTACATTAATTATTTGTTTTGTATCAATTTGATAAACAGATAAATTATCATATATTTTTTGTTGTTGTAAATACATACAAAATTTAGGATTCTCAATTTTTAATTAGAATAAACAAGTTTTATTGTACTAATGATAAAATCCAGTTGAAGGAATATTATCATCGGCTATTGAATATTGAGAATTTGATTGGAATAAAGTTTTAATTAAAGAGTTTTTAAATATTTTTAAATATAAAAATTAATGGAAAATCAAAAAAATAAAAAATTTAAAAATTTAAAAAAATATTAAATAAAGAATAAAAAACAATAAAAAGATAAAAAAAAGGATAAAATAAAATATATAAATTTTTACCTCAATAAATGTTGTTACGTATTATATAACTGGAAATGGTATCATTATATTTATTTATATATATTTATAATTTTATTAATATAATAATATTGCTTATTGAATTATTAATTCTTCAAGATTCGATTGAATTAAATGGATAAAGTATACCGATAAACAAATTCTTAATATAATGAGTATATATAATTTGTTTTTATTACAGATTGTTGAAAAACATTCATCATTTTTACAACATAGCAACATTTATTTTATATCTGTAAAATGTTGAAGCTTCATGAAAAAAATCATAATACT
This sequence comes from Lysiphlebus fabarum, assembly GCA_011426435.1. NCBI lineage: Eukaryota > Metazoa > Arthropoda > Insecta > Hymenoptera > Braconidae > Lysiphlebus > Lysiphlebus fabarum. Next base: position 8,706 of record WSYQ01001355.1, read on the forward strand.
ACTCTTGCATTGAATGATTCATCTGTGTCACGACATTTGATAAAATTGAGGTACATCTGCTTATTCAAAAATACTACAAAAATGCATTTTATTATTTATAATTAATAATTATTAATAATAATTTTATTCCATCAGGAATAACATTATGTTGTTAATGTCGAATAATATTTAGCTCATACAGGAAAAATTATATGGAACTAAGTATTCGTTTATCAAGTAAATAAATGTAGATATATGCATATTATTCTATTTTATATATTTTAATTGTTATTATAAACACTAAAAGGTCTATTTTTATGTTTTAGATGATGTTAATAAACACACACAAATAACAATCATGTGCTAACGTTATATTCTATGTCCGGGTCCCCAAGATTTTTGTGCTGCTACGGATTGAAATATTGACTACTGTAGTATTAGTGTATATACTAATATACACTAATACTATGCTAGTACTCAAAATTTACATCGTGAAACACTGCTATTTCACACTATAAAAAAAATCCTATTGTATGTTTGTGTATGTCCGTATCTGTGTGTTGATTCCTCTTTCCGCCAGAGAAAAACAACGAAGGAGAGACAAACAGTGATGCCGAACTATGAGTCCCCCACGCGCGCAAACCATGAAAAACAATAAATTATTGTTTTTCAAACTTGAATAATTATTAAACAAAACAGACGAAATGAAAAAAATTTATATCAAAAAATTTGTCGTTCTTAGGACTATAAACTGTTAAAATTTGTACGTTTTCTGGTGCGTTTTAAAAAAGTTATTAATAAAAATACATAAAAATATGAGGTAACACCTATACCTTGTGTGTTAAAGTTGTCAACTTTGACAGTAAATATCTCAAAAAAAACAAACAAGAAAAAATTTGAAAAATTGACAATGTAGATAATTATTTCATTAAAAAAATAAGACCAAAACAAAAAAAATCTGTTGCGATTTCAGATCTCCGAAAACAACCTTAAACAACACTGAATTTTACTAATTTTTTAAATATTAAATAAATATTAAAGACCAAATAGCTGAAAAATTGGATGTATACTCAAAAAAATATTATTTTATTTTAATTGAATAAAATACGTAAACTACTTGATAAAATAAGAATTAAATATTTACCCAGTTAAGGCGACATGCAAGACGATTTTGCCTAATCTCGGGTTGCCGCGCGCTCTATTTATAGGTCTCTGGTGACGTCACCAGAGACCTATACTTCGATCGGTAAAACAAATCTATCCGATCGGTAATAATAATTTAAACTCTAATAATTTGTTCTGTACGTTTCCCACAGTTAGACTGTTATAATAATATGATTATATCATAGAAATAGATTTGACTATTTTTTGAATTTATTTTTCGGCAGTTTACCGAGAAAATTTTAAAATTTCTTTAGAAAATTTTATTAGAGCATTTCAGACGATATTATTAGAATAATAATTTTATTATTATAATAACAAAAAAAATGCATTTACAATAATGACTAAATGACAATTATTTTATTGCAATAATTAGAATATTATTGTAATAATTACTAAGCTATCATTTTATTTCATTTTTTTTTTTTGTTAGTATTTTACTGACTGTTTTTTTTTTCAATTTTATTGAAAATTTTATTTGTGCATTTTGCACATTATTATAATTGTAATTATTATAAAAAGAAACAATTTATTATAATTAACAAATGACAATTATTTTATTGCAATAATTAGAATATTATTGTAATAATTACTAAGCTATTAATTTATTTCAAGTTTTTTTTTTTCAATTTTATTGAAAATTTTATATGTGCATTTTGCACATTATTATAATTATTATTATTATAAAAAAAAACAATTTATTATAATTATCAAATGACAATTATTTTATTTATTTTTATTGTCAGTATTTTACTGACTGTTTTTTGACAATTTTATTGAAAATTTTATTTGTGCATTGTGCAATTTATTATAATTATTATTATCATAAAAAAAAACAATTTATTATAATTACCAAATGACAATTATTTTATTTATTTTTATTGACAATTTGACAGTTTTTTTGCTAATATTGCCAAGAGCCAATGACGTTTTTATTAAAGGTTATCTTGTCAGATAAAGACACAGTTTACATATATATGTTTACTTCATGTGACGTCACGTTGGTCGCAGAATTGTGATACAACCTTTAATGTTTATTTGAATAATTATTTTATGTAATGTTATTTTTATTTAAACTAGAACGTTTGGCGCGCTTCGCGCGCCTTTATGTTTTTATGTGAATGATGTTAAACTTAAGTTACTGTTTAATTATTAATGTTTTTTATTATATTATTCATGAAATAATATTAACATCGTGTCCACATGGATAACATATAATATTTAAATTAATAATTAAGTTGCCTTCATTAATACTTGAAGAAAAGTTCATTTGATGATTCTTCTGACTGCTAACAATTTATTTCATCATCGGAAATGAACACATATTCCATGATTATTTTGTATATAAAAATAATTAATTATATTTTTTTTTTTTATTTCAAGTATATTATATATCAAGTATATTTTAAATAAAATATATATATATAAATAAAATAATATATTTTATTTTATTTTTTATTTTTATAGCACTTTTATTACTTATAAGTCACGCGAACTAAATCTTCACAATTTTTATGTATATTTTATAATAATATATATATATTGTATTAATATATTATTTTTTGTATATAATTGATTAATTATATTTATTTTTTATTTGGTATTATATATTATATAATATATTATATATATATATTGGGAAACGCACTGTGGGCGCGGCCAAGCGCTGAACGCAGGTGGCAAAATAAGAAACTAATTACATGCAGTCAAGTATATGCCATTTGTATAGAATTTTATTGTTTATTATAAAAATGTTATTAACTATTGAGTATATACTGTCATGGGCACGAAAAACGAATTCCTCACGAAATTTCCTTGAAGAAAATCGTATTATATATGTGGATCATATTCAAGTATCGGTGTAAAAATTGATTCAAGTGATGAGTATCATGTGTTTTCCACTTGTATACAACCATCTCATCCAAAGGATTAGCTAAAAAAAAAAATGTTACATAGGAAAAGACAAATTATTCTTTATTTTTCAAATAAATAAATCATTTTTTAATAAAAAAATAGCTAAAGGAAAAGTCGTAGCATAGAAAAAGACAAATTATTTTTAATTTTTTAAATAAATAAATCATTTTTTAATTAACAAATAGCTAAAGGAAAATACGTAGCATAGAGAAAAACAATTTATTTTTTATTTTTCAAATAAATATATTATTTTTAAAAAAACAAATAGCTAAAGAAAAATATGTAACATAGGAAAAGACAATTTATTCTTTATTTTTTTCAAATAAATAAGTCAGTTTTTACTAAACAAATAGCTAAAGGTAAAGTCGTAGCATAGAAAAAGACAAATTATTTTTTTATTTTTAAATTAAATAAATTATTTTTTAATAAACAAATAGTTAAAGGAAAAGACAAGTACAATTAAGACAATTTTGGGAAAAATTTTTGCAACAGACATTTTAAACAATTTGTAAAAATATTATTTATTTATTAATTTAGCATATATACTGTCTATACCACATACGAATGACTGCATGAAATAGTTTCCAGAAATTTACCACCAGACGTCAGGGCGAATTGTGCGTTTCCCAATACATATATTATATATTATTTTTTATTTTTAATGACACTTTTATGAATCACTTCTATGAACTAAATTTTTACAATTTTTTAAACAAATTAATACACATAACAACGAGTAAACAGAAGAAATAAATAAATAAATTTTCATAGCAACGGATAAATAAATGAATTATTTTTTGTTTAATTTATTGATTTTTTATTTTGTTTACAATGTTTAATAACAGCCAATCAAATGTCTGGAAGGGAGGCTTCATTCTCCTTTTTATAATAGGAGTTTATTTTATTCATTTATTTTATTTGAATGTATTAATTGAAATGATAATTTTATTTATCTATTTTATTTATTTATAATGTTACAGTATTTGAATGTTTATTGAAATTTTAGTTTTTTATTGAAATAATTATTTCATTTATTTATTTTATTTAAATGTTTATTGAAACGATAGTTTTATTTAATGTTATATTATTTAAATAATAGATTTATTTTATGTACTAAGCATAAATATAAATTCATTACTTGATGGATTATTAAATAAATCAACAACTTTAGCACGTTTTTTAATAGTCATTGTACCATTGTACCATGAAAATTAGGTTTGAAAATTTCCAAAAATTTTTTTTGATGTGTAAACATCTTTCGGCGCGGGTCCGGGATTTAGTTGTATGGAGTAAAAAGCAAAAGTCAAAAAAAGAGCGTCATATCCGTTTTCGCCGTCCTTTTCTAATAATATTGCCATTACTTTTTAATATATTTACATTGCGCCGTCGGTAATTGTTACCATCAAGCGTTCTGTAGTATAAATGTAGATAATGTCAACAAATGACTAATAGAGAAGATAGAGTTGCTAAAAGACAAGTACTCGTAGAATTATTATTTAATAAATTATTCAATAAATTACATTTGTTTTTCTGGACATTTGCATTTGATAAATACATTTAAGATTGCATGAATTATTTTCTTTAATAAACAATATTTAATTGGCTTCGGAAAGAAGTGCAAATGAAAATAACTTGTTTAATTAATGTTCAAAAAATTATTTAATCAATCGCATCTTCTTCCTTGCCATTTGTTTTTGCAAATCTATTTAAGTTTACATAAATTACTTCTTTGAAGAACTAATGACTAATAGAAAATATGGAGTTGCAAAAACGAAAAGTACGCTTGTATAAATATTATTAAAAAAATTGTTTAATCAATTGTATCTTTAGCCATTTGTTTATGACAAATAAACAAATAATAATCTAAATCGATTATTTAAATAAACACTTAGCTAAAGAAAAAGGATGAAAATAAAAAAAAGACATCTAACTGTAGAATTAATTTAAAAAAATTTGTTTAAACAACTGAATTTATCTTCCTCTAATCATTTATTTATTAGAAATGCATTTAAAATTACATAGAATAATTTTTTATATAAACAAATGGCTACAGAAGAAGATGCAGAATGCAATAAAGAATAGACAATTACTTTTACAACTACTGTTTAAGAAATTATTCGATCAATTGCATTTGTCTTCCTAAAGTCATTTGTTGATTTTGAATATATTAAAAATTATTTAAATTAATCATTTGAATTAATTAACAGCTACGACATATGATGCAAATAGAAAAAAAAACAATTGACTATAAAAATATTCTTTAAAAATTTATTTTAAAAAAGACATCTGTTTTTCTAGCTGTTTGTTCTTGTGAAATACATTCAAAATTGCCTAAAGTAATTAATTTAATAAACAAATACTTGAAAAATAATTATTTAAAAATTTATTTATGCAATTCCATTCATCTTTCTAGCTCATTAATAGTGAACGAACACACCTTAAGTATAGTCGGTAAGAGGGAAAGTTTGAGCCTACGAGAGATCAGGTGGGTTTTATCCGTTTTATCCTGTTTTAAACGTTTTAAACGTTTTATCCATGGATAATTGTAAACAACTCAAAAACCCTCCATTTTAACAACCCTGGTGTCTACTCTATTTACAGTCTAAATTTCAAGAAATTTCGTTCATTAGTTTTCGAGAAAACTGGGTTTGAAATTTTCAAGGTGGTAATGCAGAATCGTCTTGCATGTCGCCTTAATAATTGTTTAAAAAATATTATTGTTTATTTTTGTAAATATTAAGTCTTTTCAACACTGCTCAACACACGTACATGATATTTGGTTCCGCATGCGCATATACAAATTAACGAAGAATTATTATGTACAAACGATTTGCTATAAATTAAGCATCTCATTACAATAAAAATATCAGCTATTTAAATATATACGAATTGTCGGCTATCTGTCCACTGCGAATTTTGATTAATTAATTAAAATTAATTAGGGGTTGACAAAAAAAACTAATTACATTACAATCATTTACAAACCAATTACAATTGATTACAATCATTCATTTTATGTCGGCTTGTCATTTGTCGGCTAACTATTAATTAACATTTTATGTATATATTTTTCGTATAACTATTTGTTAAAGCTGTTTATGCAATTGCATTTGTTTTCGTAGCCGATAGACATTTAAAAATACATTTCGAATACTAAATTAATAATTTTTAAATGGACAATAGGCTAACGAAAAAGATGTAATTGCAGAAAGACAAGTACTTGCTGAATAATTGTTCAAGATATTATTTAACTAACTGCGCATCTATTTTTCTCACCAATAGACATTTAAAATACATTTTAAATTATTAAATAATAATTGGTTTATTTAACAATTATATTTAGGCACTTATTTATTCAAAAAATAAAAAGCAAATAGCTAAAGAAAAATTGTGTAGTTAAAGGAAAAGGATGTACTTAAAAAAATATATAAATCACAGCAATAACTGTTTAATAAATTGTCATTTTTTGAGTACATCTTTTTACTTAGCTACATCTTACTCCATAGCTATTTGTTTATTTAACAATTATTTTTAGGCGTTCATTAAAATATTAAAAAACAAATACCTAAGAAGTTGAAGGTCCTTTGATAAATATATATTTTTTCCAGCAATAATTATTTAATGATTTGACTTTTTTTGAGTACATCTTTTTCCTTAGAGAAATAAGATGTAGCTAAGAGAAAGAATGTTCTCAAAAAAGGACAATTTCTTAAACAATTATTGCTGTAAAAAATTTTTTTTTTTTGAATACGTCTATTTTACTATAGTTATTTGCTTTTTATTTTTTTTAAAGATAAACGCCTGAATATAATAGTTAAATGAAAAATAGCTAAGGAATAAGATTTAGCTAAGGAAAAGGATGTAGCTAGGGAAAGGATGTACTGAAAAAAAGACAATTTATTGAATAATTATTTCCGGGATATTTTTTTGTTTGTGTACATCTCATTCCGTAGCTATTTGTTCATTCAATAATTATTTTCACTTTTCAGGCATTAATCTGTTTCTTAGGATGTAGCTAATACAAGCATATAAATTATTAATAAGTAAACAATTTATCAAACAATTATTCCTATCAGAAATATTTTGACCAAAAATAATTGTTTAATAAATTGTCTTTTTTGATTCCATCTTCTTCCTGAGCTATTAAACAATTAATTAAACAATTATTGCTAGGTAAAATATTTCTGTGGCTGCATCTATTTTTTAAGCTGCTCGTTTTTATTTTTTTAATTAATAAATGCCTAAAAATAATTATTGTTGAATAAACAAAAAGCTACGGAATGAGATGTACTCAAAAAAAGACAATTTATATCAAATAATTATTGCTAGGTAGAATGTTTTTTTGAGTACATCCTTTTCCTTAGCTACTTGTTCTCTTTTCTGTTAATAGAAAAAACATGTAAAAAATATATTATATCCCAGCAATAATTATTCAATAAATTGTCATTTTTTGAGTACATCCTTTTCCTTAGCTACATCTTATTTCGTAGCTATTTGTTTATTTAACAATAATTTTCAGGCATTTATTTATTAAAATATTAAAAAACAAATACCTAAGAAGTTAGAGGTACTTTGATAAATATATATTTTTTCCAGCAATAATTATTTAATGATTTGTCTTTATTTGAGTACATCTTATTTCGTAACTATATGTTTATTTAACAATCATTTTCAGGCATTAATTTATTGAAATATCAATAAACAAATACCTAAGAAAATAAATGAACTCAAAGAAATATTTTACCCAGCAATATTTATTCAATTAATTGTCTTCTCTTGAATACATCAATTAAAATGCATTTTAAGACATCAAAAAAATTCAACACGGAGTATTAAGAAATTAAAAAATTCTTTTCTCATCATATATTTTTTCATTCTAACATAGTAAAATTAACTTATATGTACAATAAAGAGTAAACTGTCAATTATACCTTTTAAAATTTTTGAATTGTATAAATAGCCTGATTATTTCCACGAGCGCCACTTGTTGATGTGCTATAAAAAGTACCTTGGTTCTCAATTTAATTTGAAATAATATATTTCACTATGTTACCGTAGTAAAATCTGCTATATAAATGATAAAAAAAAAATAATATATTAATTCATACTGAAAATCCGTAAACTTTTACCAGTACTAAAGTAAAACAGTAAAACTGAATATTTTTTTCTCTCCGTGCACACAACGAAGAACCGGCATCACAGTTCTTCTTTTTATAATAGGATATATTTACCTGTATATATTCAGAAAAACTCAGAAATAAATAAAAAAAAATATAAAACTGACTTCATTTCTACGAGTGAATAAAAAATCTTTAATCAATCGTAACACGTTCGTGGTTACGTAAGGTAAGGAATAGGTTTAGAATCGGTTCACATAGAGGTCATCGGTTCGAATCGGAGGTACTAAATAATAATAATAATAATAATAATAATAATAATAATAATAATAATAAATGTTAAATAAAGTTTTTTTTTATAAATTAAGAAAAATAATTCATCAATGAAAACGAAAATTCTTTGAACAGTAATAAAATTTTTTTGAATCAACTCGTACTTTAAATTTAGTTCAAGAAGAATAAATAATGGATCAAAACAGCAATAATTTGAAGTATTACACTGTAGTCTTGAACCATAACATATTTTTCATAATTCAAGAAGTAGTTTGTTTATGGACCAAGACCTAAGTGGAAATTGAAATCAACTCTTGATCTATTCTTGATCAAAAAAATTAAAATAAAAAATATATACTTATTTTATTTTTATTTTCTGTTTGTTGTTAGGTAAGAATAAGATAAAGGGCTAGAGAGATCAATAATTGAAATTTTTTATTTTT
>WSYQ01001356.1:0-56976 GCA_011426435.1 Lysiphlebus fabarum
AAAAGAAACAATTTATTATAATTAACAAATGACAATTATTTTATTGCAATAATTAGAATATTATTGTAATAATTACTAAGCTATTAATTTATTTCAAGTTTTTTTTTTTCAATTTTATTGAAAATTTTATATGTGCATTTTGCACATTATTATAATTATTATTATTATAAAAAAAAACAATTTATTATAATTATCAAATGACAATTATTTTATTTATTTTTATTGTCAGTATTTTACTGACTGTTTTTTGACAATTTTATTGAAAATTTTATTTGTGCATTGTGCAATTTATTATAATTATTATTATCATAAAAAAAAACAATTTATTATAATTACCAAATGACAATTATTTTATTTATTTTTATTGACAATTTGACAGTTTTTTTGCTAATATTGCCAAGAGCCAATGACGTTTTTATTAAAGGTTATCTTGTCAGATAAAGACACAGTTTACATATATATGTTTACTTCATGTGACGTCACGTTGGTCGCAGAATTGTGATACAACCTTTAATGTTTATTTGAATAATTATTTTATGTAATGTTATTTTTATTTAAACTAGAAGGTTTGGCGCGCTTCGCGCGCCTTTATGTTTTTATGTGAATGATGTTAAACTTAAGTTACTGTTTAATTATTAATGTTTTTTATTATATTATTCATGAAATAATATTAACATCGTGTCCACATGGATAACATATAATATTTAAATTAATAATTAAGTTGCCTTCATTAATACTTGAAGAAAAGTTCATTTGATGATTCTTCTGACTGCTAACAATTTATTTCATCATCGGAAATGAACACATATTCCATGATTATTTTGTATATAAAAATAATTAATTATATTTTTTTTTTTTATTTCAAGTATATTATATATCAAGTATATTTTAAATAAAATATATATATATAAATAAAATAATATATTTTATTTTATTTTTTATTTTTATAGCACTTTTATTACTTATAAGTCACGCGAACTAAATCTTCACAATTTTTATGTATATTTTATAATAATATATATATATTGTATTAATATATTATTTTTTGTATATAATTGATTAATTATATTTATTTTTTATTTGGTATTATATATTATATAATATATTATATATATATATTGGGAAACGCACTGTGGGCGCGGCCAAGCGCTGAACGCAGGTGGCAAAATAAGAAACTAATTACATGCAGTCAAGTATATGCCATTTGTATAGAATTTTATTGTTTATTATAAAAATGTTATTAACTATTGAGTATATACTGTCATGGGCACGAAAAACGAATTCCTCACGAAATTTCCTTGAAGAAAATCGTATTATATATGTGGATCATATTCAAGTATCGGTGTAAAAATTGATTCAAGTGATGAGTATCATGTGTTTTCCACTTGTATACAACCATCTCATCCAAAGGATTAGCTAAAAAAAAAAATGTTACATAGGAAAAGACAAATTATTCTTTATTTTTCAAATAAATAAATCATTTTTTAATAAAAAAATAGCTAAAGGAAAAGTCGTAGCATAGAAAAAGACAAATTATTTTTAATTTTTTAAATAAATAAATCATTTTTTAATTAACAAATAGCTAAAGGAAAATACGTAGCATAGAGAAAAACAATTTATTTTTTATTTTTCAAATAAATATATTATTTTTAAAAAAACAAATAGCTAAAGAAAAATATGTAACATAGGAAAAGACAATTTATTCTTTATTTTTTTCAAATAAATAAGTCAGTTTTTACTAAACAAATAGCTAAAGGTAAAGTCGTAGCATAGAAAAAGACAAATTATTTTTTTATTTTTAAATTAAATAAATTATTTTTTAATAAACAAATAGTTAAAGGAAAAGACAAGTACAATTAAGACAATTTTGGGAAAAATTTTTGCAACAGACATTTTAAACAATTTGTAAAAATATTATTTATTTATTAATTTAGCATATATACTGTCTATACCACATACGAATGACTGCATGAAATAGTTTCCAGAAATTTACCACCAGACGTCAGGGCGAATTGTGCGTTTCCCAATACATATATTATATATTATTTTTTATTTTTAATGACACTTTTATGAATCACTTCTATGAACTAAATTTTTACAATTTTTTAAACAAATTAATACACATAACAACGAGTAAACAGAAGAAATAAATAAATAAATTTTCATAGCAACGGATAAATAAATGAATTATTTTTTGTTTAATTTATTGATTTTTTATTTTGTTTACAATGTTTAATAACAGCCAATCAAATGTCTGGAAGGGAGGCTTCATTCTCCTTTTTATAATAGGAGTTTATTTTATTCATTTATTTTATTTGAATGTATTAATTGAAATGATAATTTTATTTATCTATTTTATTTATTTATAATGTTACAGTATTTGAATGTTTATTGAAATTTTAGTTTTTTATTGAAATAATTATTTCATTTATTTATTTTATTTAAATGTTTATTGAAACGATAGTTTTATTTAATGTTATATTATTTAAATAATAGATTTATTTTATGTACTAAGCATAAATATAAATTCATTACTTGATGGATTATTAAATAAATCAACAACTTTAGCACGTTTTTTAATAGTCATTGTACCATTGTACCATGAAAATTAGGTTTGAAAATTTCCAAAAATTTTTTTTGATGTGTAAACATCTTTCGGCGCGGGTCCGGGATTTAGTTGTATGGAGTAAAAAGCAAAAGTCAAAAAAAGAGCGTCATATCCGTTTTCGCCGTCCTTTTCTAATAATATTGCCATTACTTTTTAATATATTTACATTGCGCCGTCGGTAATTGTTACCATCAAGCGTTCTGTAGTATAAATGTAGATAATGTCAACAAATGACTAATAGAGAAGATAGAGTTGCTAAAAGACAAGTACTCGTAGAATTATTATTTAATAAATTATTCAATAAATTACATTTGTTTTTCTGGACATTTGCATTTGATAAATACATTTAAGATTGCATGAATTATTTTCTTTAATAAACAATATTTAATTGGCTTCGGAAAGAAGTGCAAATGAAAATAACTTGTTTAATTAATGTTCAAAAAATTATTTAATCAATCGCATCTTCTTCCTTGCCATTTGTTTTTGCAAATCTATTTAAGTTTACATAAATTACTTCTTTGAAGAACTAATGACTAATAGAAAATATGGAGTTGCAAAAACGAAAAGTACGCTTGTATAAATATTATTAAAAAAATTGTTTAATCAATTGTATCTTTAGCCATTTGTTTATGACAAATAAACAAATAATAATCTAAATCGATTATTTAAATAAACACTTAGCTAAAGAAAAAGGATGAAAATAAAAAAAAGACATCTAACTGTAGAATTAATTTAAAAAAATTTGTTTAAACAACTGAATTTATCTTCCTCTAATCATTTATTTATTAGAAATGCATTTAAAATTACATAGAATAATTTTTTATATAAACAAATGGCTACAGAAGAAGATGCAGAATGCAATAAAGAATAGACAATTACTTTTACAACTACTGTTTAAGAAATTATTCGATCAATTGCATTTGTCTTCCTAAAGTCATTTGTTGATTTTGAATATATTAAAAATTATTTAAATTAATCATTTGAATTAATTAACAGCTACGACATATGATGCAAATAGAAAAAAAAACAATTGACTATAAAAATATTCTTTAAAAATTTATTTTAAAAAAGACATCTGTTTTTCTAGCTGTTTGTTCTTGTGAAATACATTCAAAATTGCCTAAAGTAATTAATTTAATAAACAAATACTTGAAAAATAATTATTTAAAAATTTATTTATGCAATTCCATTCATCTTTCTAGCTCATTAATAGTGAACGAACACACCTTAAGTATAGTCGGTAAGAGGGAAAGTTTGAGCCTACGAGAGATCAGGTGGGTTTTATCCGTTTTATCCTGTTTTAAACGTTTTAAACGTTTTATCCATGGATAATTGTAAACAACTCAAAAACCCTCCATTTTAACAACCCTGGTGTCTACTCTATTTACAGTCTAAATTTCAAGAAATTTCGTTCATTAGTTTTCGAGAAAACTGGGTTTGAAATTTTCAAGGTGGTAATGCAGAATCGTCTTGCATGTCGCCTTAATAATTGTTTAAAAAATATTATTGTTTATTTTTGTAAATATTAAGTCTTTTCAACACTGCTCAACACACGTACATGATATTTGGTTCCGCATGCGCATATACAAATTAACGAAGAATTATTATGTACAAACGATTTGCTATAAATTAAGCATCTCATTACAATAAAAATATCAGCTATTTAAATATATACGAATTGTCGGCTATCTGTCCACTGCGAATTTTGATTAATTAATTAAAATTAATTAGGGGTTGACAAAAAAAACTAATTACATTACAATCATTTACAAACCAATTACAATTGATTACAATCATTCATTTTATGTCGGCTTGTCATTTGTCGGCTAACTATTAATTAACATTTTATGTATATATTTTTCGTATAACTATTTGTTAAAGCTGTTTATGCAATTGCATTTGTTTTCGTAGCCGATAGACATTTAAAAATACATTTCGAATACTAAATTAATAATTTTTAAATGGACAATAGGCTAACGAAAAAGATGTAATTGCAGAAAGACAAGTACTTGCTGAATAATTGTTCAAGATATTATTTAACTAACTGCGCATCTATTTTTCTCACCAATAGACATTTAAAATACATTTTAAATTATTAAATAATAATTGGTTTATTTAACAATTATATTTAGGCACTTATTTATTCAAAAAATAAAAAGCAAATAGCTAAAGAAAAATTGTGTAGTTAAAGGAAAAGGATGTACTTAAAAAAATATATAAATCACAGCAATAACTGTTTAATAAATTGTCATTTTTTGAGTACATCTTTTTACTTAGCTACATCTTACTCCATAGCTATTTGTTTATTTAACAATTATTTTTAGGCGTTCATTAAAATATTAAAAAACAAATACCTAAGAAGTTGAAGGTCCTTTGATAAATATATATTTTTTCCAGCAATAATTATTTAATGATTTGACTTTTTTTGAGTACATCTTTTTCCTTAGAGAAATAAGATGTAGCTAAGAGAAAGAATGTTCTCAAAAAAGGACAATTTCTTAAACAATTATTGCTGTAAAAAATTTTTTTTTTTTGAATACGTCTATTTTACTATAGTTATTTGCTTTTTATTTTTTTTAAAGATAAACGCCTGAATATAATAGTTAAATGAAAAATAGCTAAGGAATAAGATTTAGCTAAGGAAAAGGATGTAGCTAGGGAAAGGATGTACTGAAAAAAAGACAATTTATTGAATAATTATTTCCGGGATATTTTTTTGTTTGTGTACATCTCATTCCGTAGCTATTTGTTCATTCAATAATTATTTTCACTTTTCAGGCATTAATCTGTTTCTTAGGATGTAGCTAATACAAGCATATAAATTATTAATAAGTAAACAATTTATCAAACAATTATTCCTATCAGAAATATTTTGACCAAAAATAATTGTTTAATAAATTGTCTTTTTTGATTCCATCTTCTTCCTGAGCTATTAAACAATTAATTAAACAATTATTGCTAGGTAAAATATTTCTGTGGCTGCATCTATTTTTTAAGCTGCTCGTTTTTATTTTTTTAATTAATAAATGCCTAAAAATAATTATTGTTGAATAAACAAAAAGCTACGGAATGAGATGTACTCAAAAAAAGACAATTTATATCAAATAATTATTGCTAGGTAGAATGTTTTTTTGAGTACATCCTTTTCCTTAGCTACTTGTTCTCTTTTCTGTTAATAGAAAAAACATGTAAAAAATATATTATATCCCAGCAATAATTATTCAATAAATTGTCATTTTTTGAGTACATCCTTTTCCTTAGCTACATCTTATTTCGTAGCTATTTGTTTATTTAACAATAATTTTCAGGCATTTATTTATTAAAATATTAAAAAACAAATACCTAAGAAGTTAGAGGTACTTTGATAAATATATATTTTTTCCAGCAATAATTATTTAATGATTTGTCTTTATTTGAGTACATCTTATTTCGTAACTATATGTTTATTTAACAATCATTTTCAGGCATTAATTTATTGAAATATCAATAAACAAATACCTAAGAAAATAAATGAACTCAAAGAAATATTTTACCCAGCAATATTTATTCAATTAATTGTCTTCTCTTGAATACATCAATTAAAATGCATTTTAAGACATCAAAAAAATTCAACACGGAGTATTAAGAAATTAAAAAATTCTTTTCTCATCATATATTTTTTCATTCTAACATAGTAAAATTAACTTATATGTACAATAAAGAGTAAACTGTCAATTATACCTTTTAAAATTTTTGAATTGTATAAATAGCCTGATTATTTCCACGAGCGCCACTTGTTGATGTGCTATAAAAAGTACCTTGGTTCTCAATTTAATTTGAAATAATATATTTCACTATGTTACCGTAGTAAAATCTGCTATATAAATGATAAAAAAAAAATAATATATTAATTCATACTGAAAATCCGTAAACTTTTACCAGTACTAAAGTAAAACAGTAAAACTGAATATTTTTTTCTCTCCGTGCACACAACGAAGAACCGGCATCACAGTTCTTCTTTTTATAATAGGATATATTTACCTGTATATATTCAGAAAAACTCAGAAATAAATAAAAAAAAATATAAAACTGACTTCATTTCTACGAGTGAATAAAAAATCTTTAATCAATCGTAACACGTTCGTGGTTACGTAAGGTAAGGAATAGGTTTAGAATCGGTTCACATAGAGGTCATCGGTTCGAATCGGAGGTACTAAATAATAATAATAATAATAATAATAATAATAATAATAATAATAATAAATGTTAAATAAAGTTTTTTTTTATAAATTAAGAAAAATAATTCATCAATGAAAACGAAAATTCTTTGAACAGTAATAAAATTTTTTTGAATCAACTCGTACTTTAAATTTAGTTCAAGAAGAATAAATAATGGATCAAAACAGCAATAATTTGAAGTATTACACTGTAGTCTTGAACCATAACATATTTTTCATAATTCAAGAAGTAGTTTGTTTATGGACCAAGACCTAAGTGGAAATTGAAATCAACTCTTGATCTATTCTTGATCAAAAAAATTAAAATAAAAAATATATACTTATTTTATTTTTATTTTCTGTTTGTTGTTAGGTAAGAATAAGATAAAGGGCTAGAGAGATCAATAATTGAAATTTTTTATTTTTTTAAACGCGCAATTGACGGAGTTCGAACCGGTAAAGTATAGGTTCTCAGTGAGAGGGACGCATTAAACTGTTTGGCCACGGAGGAAAACGATGCAAATTGAAATTTTTAGAAGTTTTTTTTTTTTTTTGGCAAGTCTTGAGACATAAACAGGTTAAATTTAGGATCATTATTATCATTAGAAATATTTTATAAGTGATTGTACAAAAATAAAAGAAAAATTATAACAAAAATAATATAAAATAAGTTTTGTAATAGAAAAAAAAACTTTATTTTAAAAAAGATAATTGAAATTTGATTGTAATTTTGTAAAAAATTAATCATAAAGTGATGAAATAAATATTTATTAATCAAGTTTGGATGAAGACGGCCTTAGTCAAAAATAGTTAAAGTTTCCTTAATTATACTTGATCAAGGAATATTTTTAATAAATACAAGCAATGAGATAAATATTTATTAATCAAGTTTGGATCAAGACGCCTCATTACGAAAAGGTGAAAGTTTTATTGATCCTGTTTTAAACAAGTTATCCGTAATCAAGTATTATTATCAAATCTTGGTCAAAACTTGATCAGGTTTTCTGAGCTAAGACAACATTAATCAAGATTGGTGGGTACACCGTGGATTTCAGTTAGACGAATATGACATTCAAAACATAGCTGACATGTTTTATAATGACTTGGGGTGGACCACGAGAATATTCTCGGAAATTTGTCATGATGTATGACAATTTTTTTTACTTTGAATCTTTTCAAAAATATAAAGATTTTATCGTTATAGATTAGATAAGTAAAATGACGCATTAGATTATAATTCCAACTCCTAATATTTTGAGTCTGTCGCGCATTTAAGGCACGCTTATCTACTTATCTTGTATTTGTTTGAGATAAAATTATGATTCTGGGGGACAGTATGTTTCAACACATCGTTCAGCCTATCGTTCTCAATCTAGTTTCTTGATTTGCGTGAAAATTTAAAGTTTATTTTGTATCTCTTCAAAGAAAACGAAAAAAAAATCACAACGAACGAAGTGAAATTACTTTATCACTTTAATTAACCACAGTGTTACAGTTTTTATACCAAAGAAATAAATAAATAACCATAATGAGAAAGCATTCAGAAGTAGCTAGGATGGAAAATATCATTGGTACAATAAAGTACATAATATTTTGTTTAAGTGCCATCCTATGGGTAAGTGTAAATAATTTCTAATTTCTAATTAATAATAATAATAATAATAATAATAATAATAATAATAATAATAATAATAATAATAATAATAATAATAATAATAATAATAATAATAATAATAATAATAATAATAATAATAATAATAATAATAATAATAATAATAATAATAATAATAATAATAATAATAATAATAATAATAATAATAATAATAATAATAATAATAATAATAATAATAATAATAATAATAATAATAATAATAATAATAATAATAATAATAATAATAATAATAATAATAATAATAATAATAATAATAATAATAATAATAATAATAATAATAATAATAATAATAATAATAATAATAATAATAATAATAATAATAATAATAATAATAATAATAATAATAATAATAATAATAATAATAATAATAATAATAATAATAATAATAATAATAATAATAATAATAATAATAATAATAGTAATAATAATAATAATAATAATAATAATTTCAGCTACTTGGTTCATGTATGTTTGGATTCTCAATTTGGCTGAGACTCGAACCAGGATTTCGAGAATGGGTTGAATGGCTGGAAATCGAAAAATTTTACATTGGATTGGAAATTCTAATATTTGCAGCCATATTTGTAATGATTATTGCATTTGTTGGTTGTGCTGCTGCACTGATGGAACATGTTACGGTTTTATACGTAGTAAGTTACGATATTCATTTTAATGCGTATTAATCTTATCAACCTACAAATAACATTCCAAATATATTCATTGCAGCATATTGGACTTCAAGGATTCTGTTTTCTTTTGGGTATTATTGGATCAGCGATTCTCTTGGATTTTTCGACTTATGACAGTCAAATTCAACCAATCGTCCGTAGATCAATGCATGCACTCATCTCGAATTCATATCAAGATCAGCCTGCATATATTCTTCGAATGATCCAAGAAAACGTAAGACTATTTAAAACATAAATAGAAATTATACTTATTAACAAATGTATTTTACGGACGTGGGATAGGCGCAAAAAGCCTCTACCTTAATATAATTATCTGTACACTTATCAAGAGTCCTACCATACTCACAGAGTCACAGTTTCCATAATAATTAAGATAAAAAGTTCGTATAATTCTCAAATGAAAGATCTGATAAAATTTACTTCGTTTTATATCGAATTAAATTTTGCGAATAAAAATTAAAGATACATAGATGACAAAAAAAAAAATTCAGAAAAATATTCAAAGGGGAATATTGAGATTTTTCGACAATTTTTTACAAAATATCTGAAAGATTTCAAACTTACATAATCGCCTCTCGATATACTGATACATATTTTCAATTTATTTATATGTAATTTTTTGTGGTAATTGATTGTAATTTTTTTATTTTTATACCAACTTCTGAAAGTGTTACAACTTTTAACATTGACTCATATAAAAAATTCATTTTACGTCAAAAAAAAAGTGTTAAAATACCAACATTTCTAAAAAACACGGCTCAATATACTTGGCTGGCAAAAATTTGGTAATGACCTAATTTCTTGCCTGCTGGATAAATTAGAATTTGGTCAAGTTTAGTAAATGAAAATTAGAGTTTAGTAAACAATAGTTTAACATAACACTATGACATCGCAACAAAAAACTTTAGTTACAAATCAAGATAAAATAAAGTGATCGGAATAAAAATGAAAAAGGCTTAAAGGTGCGTTTTTATAATTAAATGAAAAATGAAGAAATGTCTTTATTTCAGGAATCATTAAAGAAAAGCTAGAGATCTCTTGCGGATAGGATTTAGAAACATATCAATATGTTTACGAGTGCGATAAAGACATAAAAAAAAGTGAAAATATTGTTTCTCACTTCCATTAAAAAAATCGTTGAATTCTTTGATGAAATGAAAACTCGGCAAAAAGGGTAAGAACGAAGTCGGATTTGTTTTTTGTCTTAACCCGGCTTACGAACGAACTTGATACCACCCGAACAGAAAAATCTCAGTCTTAAACGAACTTAAAATCCTTTGAAGTCTTAAAACGCGCTTCATTTGTCCAACTAGAAAGACTTCCTATGAAAGACTTCGGGCTTGCAAAGTCTTTCTATGGAAGACCTCAGGCTTTCGAACTATTAAATATAAAGTCTTAAAATGAAAGACTTCAGAGTCTTTCATTTTGATGTGTAAACATCTTTCGGCGCGGGTCCGGGATTTAGTTGTATGGAGTAAAAGGCAATAGTCAAAAAAAGAGCGTCATATCCGTTTTCGCCGTCCTTTTCTGATAATATTGCCATTACTTTTTAATATATTTACATTGCGCCGTTGGTAACTGTTACCATCAAGCCGTCTGTAGTATAAATGTAGATAAAGTCGTTTCTAGTAAATCAAATGCTTGAGGGGATAAATAATAATATATATAGCTATATATAATATTGCCTTGCAAAAAAAATAGTAACATTGTATATTTATTATTTATATAATAATTTTTTTTAAAAGACAAACAGTTACGTGAGTTTAATTATTGTTTGACTAATTATTCATCTATAGATTATAATCACAACTGTATATTTCTAACCATTGAATTTTTTGAAATACATTTTTAAGAAATATAGTTAATAATTATTTAATGAACAAATGACTAATAGAGAAGATGGAGTTGCTGAAAGACAAGTACTCGTAGAATTATTATTTAAAAAATTATTCAATAAATTACATTTGTTTTTCTGGACATTTGCATTTGATAAATACATTTAAGATTGCATGAATTATTTTCTTTAATAAACAATATTTAATTGGCTTCGGAAAGAAGTGCAAATGAAAATAACTTGTTTAATTAATGTTCAAAAAATTATTAAATCAATCGCATCTTCTTCCTTGCCATTTGTTTTTGCAAACGACATATGATGCAAATAGAAAAAAAAAAACAATTGACTATAAAAATATTCTTTAAAAATTTATTTTAAAAAATACATCTGCTTTTCTAGCTGTTTGTTCTTGTGAAATACATTCAAAATTGCCTAAAGTAATTAATTTAATAAACAAATACTTGAAAAATAATTATTTAAAAATTTATTTATGCAATTCCATCTATCTTTCTAGCTCATTAATATTTAAAAATAAATCTTCAATAAATAATTAATAATTCTTAAATCAACGATTGGCTATGGAAGAATATGTAATTTCAAAAATAGACTATTATTTATGCAATTACTCTTAAATAAATTATACATTCAATTGAATTTTTCGTTTTAATTATTTTTGCCTAATAAATTTATCTAAAATTACATGAATAATTTTTTTAAATAAACAAATAGTTCCGAAAAAAGATATAATTAGAAAGAAGACAATCACTTGTTTAGTTATTGTTTAAAAACTTATTTATTTAAGTACAACTACCGGTGGACCTCAAATTTAATAAAATTTGAATAAACAATCAATAATTTTTGAATGAACAAATGACTAAGGGAGAAAATGGATTTGTGAAAAAAAACAAGTATTTGCCTAAATATTGTTCGAAAATTATATAATTATAGTAATAATATATTTGTTCCTAAAAAATTCAGTACAGAAGAAAATGTAAAAAAAAAAATAAACTATTATTGGTACAATTACTCTTTAAAAAATTATTTAAACAACTGCATCTATCTTCCTAGCTATCTGTTATAATTATAAATGACTTCAAATTTTCATAAAGTCATTTTTTGTATTAACAAATAGTTACGAAAAACGTTGGAAATTAAAAAAATACAATTACTAATACAATTACTCTTTAACGAATGCATCTTTCTTCCTATCCATTTGTTCTTAAGAAATGCATTTGATTGTTGTATAATAGTTATTAATTAATTAATATTATCAATAAATATTAATTCATATTATTAAAAATAATAATTAGTATTATTAATAAATAATATGTTGCTAAGAAAAAGGATGTACTCAATTTAATAAACGATTATTGATGGGATATATATTTTTTTTGAGTACATCCTTTTCCTTAGCTACATCCTTTTCCTCAGTCATTTGTCCATTAGACAATTATGTTCAGGAATTAATATAATATTATTATTATTTAGTTTACGTGTTTATCGACCGTGGCATCATACCATGGTGGCATTTAAAAAAAAAAAGAAGAAAATAGAAAAAATTGACATTTTGTGGATTTTGGACTTAAGGCCTTAACCATTATAAAAATTTCATTAAGGTTGTTTTCGGAGATCTGAAATCACATCAGATTTTTTTCGTTTTGGTCTTATTTTTTTAATGAAATGATTATCTACATAGTCAATTTTTTTAAATTTTTTCTTGTGTGTTTTTTTTGAGATATTTACTGTCAAAGTTGACAACTTTAACACACAAGGTATAGGTGTTACCTCATATTTTTATGTATTTTTATTAATAACTTTTTTAAAACACACCAGAAAACGTTCAAATTTTAACAGTTTATAGTCCTAAGAACGACAAATTTTTTGATATAAATTTTTTTCATTTCGTCTGTTTCGTTTAATAATTATTCAAGTTTGAAAAACAGTAATTTATTGTTTTTCATGGTTTGCGCGCGTGGGTGACTCATAGTTCGGCATCACTGTTTGTCTCTCCTTCGTTGTTTTTCTCTGGCGGAAAGAGGAATCAACACACAGATAGGGACATACACAAACATACAATAGGATTTTTTTTATAGTGTGAAATAGCAGTGTTTCACGATGTAAATTTTGAGTACTAGCATAGTATTAGTGTATATTAGTATATACACTAATACTACAGTAGTCAATATTTCAATCAGTAGCAGCACAAAAATCTTGGGGACCCGGACATAAAATATAACGTTACGGTATATAGCGTTTTTAAGCACAAATATTCATTCTACCTTGGTTTTGGGAAACAACCTTAAGTCCAAATTTTTCAAAATTTTAAATTTTAAAAATTTTTTTTTTCTTTCAATTTTTTAAAAAAGTGCCACCTTAAACAAATCGAGATAAATTACATTTTTAAAACTATATTTGCGCCAATTATGTTTACACATAATTAACCCGCGAGTCTAGAATAGCTCACAAATTTTTTTTTTTTTTTTTTAAATTTGTAATTTTTTTTCAAAAAAAAAATCTGCACGGGATCGATCACAGGTCTCTTGGGTGGAAGTCGGATAGGTTGACCACTCAACCACAACATCTATAGAAAATAAGAAACGCGCTTCATTTGTCCAACTAGGAAGTCTTCGGGCTTGCAAAGTCTTTCTATGGAAGACCTCAGGCTTTCGAACTCTTAAATATAAAGTCTTAAAATGAAAGACTTCGAGCTTCTGAAGTCTTTCAATGGAAGACCTCAGGCTTTCGAACTCTTAAATCCGAAGTCTTTAAATTAAAGACTTCGGAGTCTTTCATTTTTTTTTTTTCTTTTTTTTTAAATTTGTAAAATTTTTCCAAAAAAAAAAAATCTGCACGGGATCGATCACAGGTTTCTTGGGTGGAAGTCGGATAGGTTGACCACTCAACCACATCATCAATTGAAAATAAGTGAATATATTTACTACTTAGACTTTGAGTTTCTAATTTTTGTTATTTTAAAAAATTTTATAACATGAAAACTTGAATAAATATTTAGAGTGAATTGTAAAATTAAATACACTACAAGCAATCAAACTTGAATTTTTTTTTTTCAAAAAATATATAAATAAAAAAAAAACCAATAACATCAATTAATAAATGATAACAGCTACATATTAATTAAAATCTGCGAAATATAGTTTTTTAATATACAAAATGATAAAAATCTTGACAATTTTATATCAGGCAGTTTGAATTTTTTCTAAGTCCCGAACAGAAAAATCTCAGTCTTAAATCGCGCTTTATTGAACTTAAACTGTCTTGTGAGATCTTAAACGAACTTCCATTAGCTTCCCAAATAAAATTTTTATTGAAATAAGTTTTAAAGCCTTTAATTTTAAGACTACAAGCTTTCGAAATCGTATTTATTGAAATTTTTTTTTTTTTTAAACCTAAAAACTTTCGAAGTCTTTTAAATCAAGCTTCTAAAAGGCTGAAAAATGTGAACGCTTTTGAAGTTTTTTAAATCACGCTTCTAAAGGACTGAGAATTTGAACCCTTCTGAAGTCTTTTAAATCAAGATTTTGAAAGACTGAAAAATGTGAACGCTTTTGAAGTCTTTCAAATCGAGCGGCTGAAAGACTGAGATTCGAATGCTTTCGAAGTCTTTTAATTCAAGCCTTTAGAAGAGTTTGGGGACCTCGGAAAAACTTGTGATTTCATTTGAGAAGCTAATGGAAGTTCATTTAAGATCTCACAAGACAGTTTAAGTTCAATGAAGCGCGTTTTAAGACTTGAAGCTCGTTTAAGACTGAGATTTTTCTGTTCAGGCAGCCATAAAATAAAAAACAAAAATGTTTTAACGAATTGTTTGATCATATAGTATGAGCTTTTCCAAAATTGTTTCTCTGGTAGAAATTTGTGAGCGCCACCCGAGGTTGGTGTTATAAGCATATATACTAACTAGCTGTCTCATCCGGCTTTGCTCGGGATTTATATCATTTGTTTAGAGTTGCTATTCAATATGATCATTTGTTCAAAAAAATTTAGTCTGACTTGTCCAAATAATCTTTATATATCTAACTTTACAATTTTTATCGTTAATTTTTTAAATGATGGAGTTTTAATTATCATATCAACCTGGCTATCATTTTTCAAACTGCGTAGAACTTGGTAACGATAACAGAAATAGGTGGTCAATCAATTTTCTATCTTTTTAACCATTTTTCAATTCTATTAATTATTTTCTGAAAAGAAGAATATGATTATTTTTTTCTTCAAATAGCGAAATTAGTGAGACACGTACTTCGTTTTTAACAGTCAGTACGTTTTCAAATTGAATATTTACTCAATGACTTGCTGAATTATTATTTGTATCTGTTTTTTTTTAATGGGCCCGAGTCAACACACAAATTATTCGTCAAACATTACTAATTCAGATGTATCATCAGTAACGTCATCAGTATATTTTTCATAGTAAACACTTTATGTTTTACTGATTGAATATTTGATTTAAATCCAATTTTTATGTAAATTTTTCATATTGTAACTTCATTTTAATCAAAATCAAAATCTATTCATTTCCCCTGGTAGAAATTCAGCTTCGTACTGCGACTTTCGATGTCGCAGCATGCTGGGTGCAACTTATGTTTTGCGATACTCGCAGGCTAATCTAACAGCGAGCCAACTGCGAGGCTGCTGCGACCAAATAATTTTATAATGCATTTTTTTCTAATGCACCAGTCTCTACGCTTGCGCATTACATGAGCCCCAGACTTAGTGTTTTAACAGTTTGGGAAAAAAACAATGTTTGACTAATATATAAAATTATTGATGTTTGGATACTAAGTCCCTTATAAACTTGGTAAAACTAGACATATTTATAAGAAACACTACGAATCGTAGAAAGGCCAAAATCAAAGATAATTCTGAAGCCTCACAGCCGGTGGGCATGGGAGTACGGGACCATTTTCCAACATTGCCTTGATGCTGACAGTTATGGAATATTATGAAGAAGACCAGTTAAAGAAAAAACAACAAAGGCTGCATATAATGAAATTTGTTTTTATTATTTCAACTATTATTATTATTATCATTAAAATGATTGAATTTGATGTATTTTTTATTTAAAAAGAAAAATAAAAGAAAAAAAAAATTATATTATTGGTATTACTATTGTTATTATTAGCATTAGTATCTCTGCTATTAACCCAACCAAATCTGACAACGAATGTTGCATGCGGTACTGCTGCGACCCAAAATGTGATGAATTTTGAGCTCGCAGCAGCCTCGCAGCATTTTATTTTCCGATGTTGCTGCGATATTGAAAGTCGCACATGAATGTTGCAGCTAGATCGCAGCGAGTTAGAATTTCTACCAGGGTCCTGATTTGAATTTTTGATGTAACAATCGATCGAATAATTTAAGTAGAATCTTATGATAGTTAATTGTCCCATTAACAAATTTATCGGACGCAAACTGAACTATCTTTTAAAACTAATATGAGACCCAAATTTTTTGTTCGATAAAAATTTTTTGTTTTTTTTTGTCATTAAAATTAATATGAGAACAGCAATCATAGTGACAGTGATAATAAAAAAAAATACGCGTTTTAATAATAGTGTTGTTTATGTAGTAATATTAATAGCCTAGTAAAACTCAATCGAATGATCGGTAAGATATTTATATTATTAAAATTTACATTGAATGAAAAGTTTCAATTTTGTGACTTATTTTCAATTACTTATTGATAATTTTCAGTGTGGTTTTTTTCCAAACGCTATTTTTTGTTTCAATATAACTAACTAAACTTTTTAAATCAATATAATATATTTTTCGACAATCAATTTTCATTTTTACTGATTAGAACTGTAAAACATTAATAATATAATTTCAACGGAAAATTATTAACAAAAAATAATAAGTTTTTTTGGACTATACTGCATTCTCTCTATAATAATAAAATATACTTATGTGAATAATATTAATAATCATATATCTCGGTAAAATAATAATATTATTAAAAAAATTAAAAAGAAAATTTTTGTTGAAATGATTTTTAATTACTCTAATATTTTTCTGATATTTTGAATTTTTCGATTTTTCTTTAATAATAATAATTATACTAATATTGATTAATATTATTATATCAATGAAACAAATCTGGACAAAAAAGAGTATGTGAGGCGTTCTCTCTCTTTCTTTAACTTTGACTGTGTGAGTTTGTAGCAGCCCTACTACCGAAGCGCCGCCTGTCACTGGCATGTAACAGGCTATTATTTATAATAATTATTAACTCGTTGTTTATTAATTGATGCAAACTCAATTTATCGTAGAAACCAACTCCGCGAAATTCCTTTTTATTTAAGAAAAAAAACAAAGCGATCGGTCTAGTAGTTTCTGAGAACATAGGTGACAAAGTTTCCATTTTCACATTTATATATATATATATATACATATTTATTACCAATAGATCTTTCACTTCTATAATCCTCCTATTATAAAAAGTACACTTGACCGCATTTTATTCGTAATCTGATTGGGCTAAATTTTTCTGCATTTGATTATTAATTGAAATTTATGTTTCTCTCTCACGCTAACTATAATTACTATAATATTAATTTCATATTTATATTATAAATAAAAATAAAATAAATATTCACGTGGTATTAATCTAACTTGATATTCTCTAACACTAAAATTCTATTTCTTTTGTCCAGTTTTTGGTACTTATAGATATGAAATTAATATTATATTGTATCTAACTGCCCTGAAGAATCAAACGTAGCAACCACGTAACAACACGTATAACAACGTGTTGGAGTGAGAGAGAAACATAATTTTTAGTTAATGAACAAATGCCGCAAAATTTAGACCAATCAGATTACGAATCAAGTGTACTTTTTATGATAGGAAATAAATAAAAAGTGTGTGGTTATAGTATTATACAAATTTACATGATAATAAATAGACAAAAAAATTAATAAAAAAAGAAATAGCAATAGATGTAAATTAAAATTTATTTATTTATTTGATAGTACAAATCCAAGTAAATCTTCACAAAATATTGAAAGTCCAACAATCTATATAGGAATGTATTACAGACAATTATATATACAAGAATATATTGATAAAATGAATAAGATAAATCAAGTTTTGATCATCAAAACCATATCAAGCAACATCACTATCAATTTTATATAATATGCTGATTATGTTAATGGTAATGAATTTTATTTATATATATATATAATGATAAACATTATTAAAAATCACATCAATGTGATAAAACAGAAGAAAAAATTTTAACTATCAATTGAAACAACAACAACAATAACAACCCAAAATTATAATAATTCAAATATGTAATAATAATGAATAATGATGAAACACTAGACCACGCTATAACTGTATTATTATAGTATTGGTTGAAAGAAGTTATTATTTCAATAGCATCAGCAGTTTCACCTAATTTTATGGAGAAACACGGAATTCAGGCCCAAGGCTTCCTGCGGTGGATTATCACAGATTATAACCTTTTCCATATTCGTAGTGGCTCTATCACTTTGAGTAGTTTTACCAAGATAAAATAAACCATTTTTGCTGGACTTTAAAAAAAACGAAATTTATTTACCAAGAAATTTATTTAATAAGGATTTACCAACCATGCATGGGTAATAAAAAATTACCCGCAATCATATTCCTTATTATTTATATATATTGGCAATTATATGTACCTTAGCAGGATCTACTAACCATGTATGGGTAATAAAAAATACCCGCAATTATATTCTTTAGCATTTATATATACCTTAGCAATTATATATACCTCAGCAGGATCTACCAACCATGCATGGGTGATAAAAAATTACCCGCAATTATATTCCATAGCATTTATATATACTTTAGCAGGATCGACCAACCGTGCATGGGTAATAAAAAATTTTTTTTTCTGAGTCCAGAAAAACAGAGTTAAAAACACTGAATTGGTTTTTCTTCGTTTGGGACCATTACTCAACTTTGCATACAATTGTACATACATAAGCAGGAGTGCTATTCTTGGACTCTGCGGGAGTTACTGTGGGTCCCGCAATAACTGTTCCTCCGCATGAATTTGCGTCGCGACATCAAAAACCAAAGGCGCTTCCCAACGATTTTCATGCAAGCCAACCATATTATATGTTTTTCTAACCTATTTTACCGAAATATGGTTGGTTTGCATGAAAATCGTTGGAAAGCGCCTTTGGTTTTTGATGTCGCGACGCAAATTCATGCGGAGGAACAGTTATTGCGGGACCCACAGTAACTCCCGCAGAGTCCAAGAATAGCACTCCAGATCTTCACTCTAACTTGACAGACCAAAAATAAAACAAATAAACAAAAACTAAAAGCATAAAACTTCATGACGCGGAGCTTTTTTTGACGCCATTATTGCTTACGTCAAGAAGTTTGCAATTTGCATCAGGAAGTTGGCTGCTGTGCGTCAAGAAGCATTAAAAAGTTTTGTGTCATACTTCAAGACGCGTGGTGCCGCGCGTCCAAGAAGCGATGAGTGAAAACTGACTCTAAATTTTATTTTGCCCTGTGAATATGGGTGCTGGTACAACAATTTTGGTCCTTTTTTTTCCTCGTGTATGAATAATTTTCTCTTAATAAATTCACCCAAACATGCCATCCCACTGAAGTGTTGAAAATATTAATTTTGACACTAGGGTAATAATGCGTGAATTTCCAAAGCGGAGGAGGGTTAGTGCGTTTTTGGAAATTCACACATTATTACCACTTATCCCTAGCGACGAAAAATAGTGTTCGATACATGTGACCAATCAGAGAGTACGCTCACAACTCTCTGACTGTGCACTTGTATCGAAATATATTAATTTCCAATTGGTATCAGAGTAAAAGTCGTCCATTAATATTTTTTATTTTCATTAATCATATTTGTCGAAGATTGGTTGTTGTGGAGCTGATGGACCAATGGATTATTTAGATTTTATGAAGCCTTTGCCAACTGAATGCCGTGATACTGTAACAGGAAATGCTTTTTTCCATGGTTGCGTGGAAGAACTGACATGGTTTCTTGAGGCAAGAGCTTGTTGGCTAGCTGGACTTGCTTTATCTCTTTGCATGTTACATGTAAGTTCAATAGAATTTATATAATCTTGTAATTTATTTTTTTTGAATTGACTATTTGTCTTATATTTTTTTTTTCAATGATTTACCAAGGGTTTCTAGTAGATGTTTTACATACTACATCGTTTAGCTATACACACAAACAAACACCATAACTATATAACTCTGGATAGCCCTTTGGTATGTTCAATTCACTTTTGATTATAATTGTTGTTGA
Source organism: Lysiphlebus fabarum (assembly GCA_011426435.1). NCBI lineage: Eukaryota > Metazoa > Arthropoda > Insecta > Hymenoptera > Braconidae > Lysiphlebus > Lysiphlebus fabarum. Next base: position 20,304 of record WSYQ01001356.1, read on the forward strand.
AATTTATTTGCCTAGGTAATCCAGGCAGTCTTGTCATTAACTCTTATCCAAGCAAAACAAAAAGAAAACGAAGCAGCGATATTCAAACGATAGAGATTTGAATGTTCAGGAAAAAATTGGTAGATCTGACCAGATCAAATCAGATCTGATTCAATTTGCCGGGATTCAGATCCGGCCAGATAAGGATTATTGGAGCTTTTCAGTTTTGTCTAGATCTGACCGAATCCGGACAAAATCAAAATTCACCAGATCTAATGATATCTAATTTCATATCTATTGAATTGGATTCGAATTTATTAATTCAATAAAAAAATCACAAAAACTATTTTACAATTTTTCAAATAATTTAGTTCTGTTTTGATAGATTATATGATTTATTATAGATTATAAAATTTAAAAAAATAAAATATGTTGGCGTCCATCCCCGTATAACTATTTGTTTTTTATTTTTTTAATAAATAATACGTGGAAATAATTGTTTGGTGAACAAATAGCTACAGAATAAGATGTATTCAAAAGGAAAGAATTTATTTTTTATAGTCCCGATCGATTGGTATTGATGCCCTGAATACGAAAATAACAATGGCCGACCATTTGGGTGGAAAGACAAGTAGCGGCCAGCGGTCAAACTGAACTTACCTCATCGCATTACGATTTGAAATGGGTCCAATCGATTGGTATTGATGCCCTGAATACGAAAATAACATTGGCCGACCATTTAGGTGAAAAGACAAGTGGCGGCCGACGGTCAAAGTGGGTGGCCAACGGTCAAACTGAACTTACCTCATCGCATCACGATCCGAAATGGGTCCAATCGATTGATATTGATGTTCTGAATATGAAAATAACAATGGCCGACCATTTGGGTGGAAAATTTTGGATGGCCGACCAAAAAACTTCGAAATTTAAAAAAAAAAAAAGTTTTTTTGTCGGCTATCAAAAATTTTTCACCTAAATGGTCGGCCATTGTTATTTTTATATTCAGAACATCAATATCAATCGATTGGACCTATTTTGGATCGTGATGCGATGAGGTAAGTTCAGTTTGACCGTTGGCCACCCACTTTGACCGTCGGCCGCCACTTGTCTTTTCACCTAAATGGTCGGCCAATGTTATTTTCGTATTCAGGGCATCAATACCAATCGATTGGACCCATTTCAAATCGTGATGCGGTTAGGTAAGGTCAGTTTGACTGCTGGCCACCACTTGTCTTTCTACCTAAATGGTCGGCCATTATTATTTTTATATTCAGGACATCAATATCAATCGATTGGACCTATTTCGAATCGTGATGCGATGAGGTAAATTTACTTACTTCATACACCCACTTTGACCGTTGGCCGCCACTTGTCTTTCCACCCAAATGGTCGGCCATTGAAACTGCTTATTGTACTCGCCAAGACAAGTCGAATTAACCTATTTCAACTCGTGATCGATGAGGTAAGTAAGAGCACGATGGGCTCCTTAACTAGAAGATATTTTCCAATAAACAATTACCTAACGAGAGAGATGGACTTCGGAAGAGACGATTCATTTAATTTTTTATTTTAAATTATTTTTGATTAACAAATAGCTGTAGAAAATAATGTAGCATAGATGAAAACAATTTTTTTTATTTTTTAAATAAATAAATGCCTGGAAATTGTTTTTTAATCAACTAATAATTAAAGAAAAAAATGCGTCCAAAAGGGCACCCTTACACCCATAGTTTAGAAAAAAAATGAGCACCCTCCATTGTCATAGATTTTTATACTTTACTGTCGCGTTTTTAGTTGTATGAGTGTGGGCGGCCTGTATTTACGAACACTAATACCACTTTAGAAATAAAATTTTTGATCGTGAAACGCCGTAAAATTTTATTCAATATTTTTCAAATATTATGATAAGTGATAAGTGCAAGACTGTACTTCTGATAGTAATAATATTAATAAACCTAAATGATTAAAACCAAAAAAATCGATATAATCAATAATTTCTTTACCAATACGAATAATAAATATATATATTAAAAACTATAAAAATATAACATAAAATATATTTTATTAATATTTAGAAATACAATTTTAATTATCAATTATTCAAATATACCTATACAGACATATTCGCATATAAACTACTTGGACTGGTAAGTGTGTGTGTGTGGTTGCAATAAATGAAACAGACCAAAAAAAATAGAGAAGAAAGATCACTGTTGCCATGTTTACATTTCGTGCGCCATGTTCGACAACCGATGAGTGATAATTTTTGTATGATTTAATTAATAACATTTACAATTCGTGATAGAAATTGATAATTTTTTTTTATAATTTTCGTAATTTAAAGAAGTATAAGCTGTAGTAAAATAAAGATTTTCTGTGAGAGCGTTTTTTCAATAGAAGGGAAAACGTTCCGGTACTCCCTATGCTTGTGTGTTAAAAAGCTAAACTGTTGTCAACTTTGACACTAATTATTTCAGTTAAAACGTGATAGAAAATTACAAAAAAAATTTGATAAAATAGATCTTTATTTCACTTAAAAAATAAGCCTACTTTGATCAAAATCTGTGGGAGGGAATTTTTCTTAAATATTTTGACATTCAGCCTTAAGGAGATTCTAGTTACGTCTATTTCTTGATAATCATAATTGGAAATACTTATTTTTAGAAGTATAACAATCTCTATTTTTTTTCCTAGCTTTAATGTTGAAAACATAATTTATTTAAAAAACATCATTATATTGACTACTATTTTAAAAAATAAATATTAATATATTTCTTACAGAACATATGTATGTAATAAGACAATGACAGGTTGTAAAGCCAAAGGAAAGTTGAATGAAAGTAGAATAATTTAAAAGAAAAATTATATTTATGAAGCTGATCGTAAAGATCTGGAAGATAAACAATGTAAAAAATTTAAAGATAATTGATGGACGAAAACGATTACAACTGGCGACCTATTCATAATTACGTCTGTGTACATACAGTGTTTACGCGAGTGACAGTTGCATAAAGAACGCAGCACCAGACGGCGCTTTCTATTTATTCGTTCAAAATTGTGTCGCCACCATGAAGGTCTACAAGGAGCGTAAACTAGCTGATTTTACTGTTGCCGACAGAATGGAGCAAGTATAGTATATAAAGTTGCCGAAAAATTTTTTTCATGATGAACCCACCGTTATTCCATAATGAAACTTGGAAATTTAACTGACCTTGTGCTTTACTATTCACAGAAAAATCAGAATTTTAAAAAATGGTGAAATTGTAGTTTACTCTTGTGATGGGGGTGTTTTTTGATTCTAACTTAGGGGTTGTTGATGGTAAAAATAAAAAAAAATCACAGGTACATCTGAGTCGATGACAAACCCGGAAATAATATTCGTTTTTAAATCTAAGAGGGTGAGGGTAAAAACCCTGTGAGTTCACATGGAATAGGACATATATATCTCAATAATTATTTAATAAATGCCTGAAAATAATTGTTAAATAAACATCATGGGGTATATCCAGTTTTTCATCTATTTGTTCTCTAATTTTTTAATAAATAAAAGCATGTAAATATTATTTTTAAATATAAACAATTATTAGTGTTATTGTTTAATAAGCTGTCTTTTTTGAGTCCATCTCTTTCTTTAGCTATTTGTTTATTTGAAAAAAATGGCATGCTTGTGTTTATTGAAAATTAAAGAACCAATAGTTGAGAAAATAGATCTATTCAAAAAAAATAATTATTCAATAAATGCCTGAAAATAATTGTTAAAAAAACAATCAGCTAAAGAATAAGAGGTACCTAGAAAAAACAATAAATCCTGTTGAAAATTTTTTTGGCTGCATCTATTTTCTTAACTTTTTGTTTTCTTATTATTTTTATTTCCTTTTGATGTTTGACAGTTAATAACAATATATTTTTGCATAATGTCTCCTAATGAAAAAAGAAAATTGGTAATAATAAAATAGTAGTAAATGTAATTTTAATGAATTATATTTTCAATATTACAGCTATATAAACAAATAGAGATAGTGGTACCTATTTGTTTATATTTATATATTTTTATTTTGCAATATAAAAAAATCAAATACTTACCTTTAAATTTATGTATCGACTTATTGATATGAAATTAATTAATTTTTTGTTGATTATACTTTAAATTGTTGCATTATTTATAAAATAATTATATTTTCACTTGTCATTTTATCATGTACATTAACAATTGTAACATATCCATGTCAAAATATAAGCAAAAACAACACGTGACCGTGGAACCGTCCAAATGCGAGCGCCATCCTCGGCGACTCTATATATTATACTTGCTCCATTCCGTGAGTCTCACCAACAGCCTATACTCTAACATAGGAGTTTACTCCTTCATGGTTGCCACGGATCTGCTTGTTAGGCATCGAGCATCTCCGTAACTGTTCGTTATCCGTTGGATATCGAGTATCTTCGGACATCATCGTGCTTTTTCTTCACCAAACAGCAAGAAGACAGGAGAATGAACTTTAGTGGAGGGGGTGTCCTAGAATACGGCGGCTATGTAGAGTGCGCCACTTTTACTCCTGAACGGCGCACTACGTAAGGCGCAGTTTTTTATCCCTGTACACCTTAGCCCACCGGCCCTATACTCAAACAAAAGACGAGTACCAAGACAAACAAGTTTAAAAAGATTATGATTGATAATATGTATTGTCTGTTGTTTTTTTAGTAGTTAAATAGTAAAATTATTATTTTATTGATTTTGTAAGATTTAGTTAGTATATAAATAAGATTAAGTTAGTAAAATATACAATTCATGATATATATCTGCTCACATGCAGACTTTCAAAAAATTATTATGCCATTATTATCTCCAAATTTTTGAAAGATCTTGCTACAATTTATCAATTATTGATTTCTAAAAAAAAACGTTAATAAAATTAATAAAGTAAAACGTTTATTTGGCATGGTTAAAATTCAATTGTTAAAAAATGTAGCAAAATAATTCACATACTTATACCTATTATTTGTAGATAAATTTTTCAATATAGGTATACTATTATTGGTATACAGCTTGATTAATACAAAAAATAATCACCAAGTTGAATTTTTCGTACAGCAATAAGGATTAATTTATTGCAATTTAAATAACAATCACAATGAGATTTTGAAGTTTGGTATAATTAATGGTTATGGTACTTATTTATTGACGACTCGAGTATAGGGCCGGTGGGCTGAGGTGTACAGGGATAAAAAACTGCGCCTTACGTAGTGCGCCGTTCATGAGTAAAAGTGGCGCACTCTACATAGCCGCCGTATTCTAGGACACTAAATGTTACCCCCTCCATTAAAGTTTATTCTCCTGGTCTCTAGTCTTCTTGCCAAACAGATAGTGATGTACAAATATTAGTATTTTATTTTTGATACCAAATACGGTACAAAATACGGTAATTTACCATTCGATACGGTAATAAAAATTTGTATGTAAAAATACAACTATAGAGATGCAACTCATGGTATTAAAAATCATGTACGCTCAATTCTACGTGGGTATGATGTGCTGGTATAATTGAGAAAACATGAGAAATATGGTCTTCAGATTTGTCGACAACAGCTACTTTCAAACTCATTACTCGAGCATCAGGAGACTTTATCAATAAATGTAATATATATTTTTTAAATATCTAATATATAAAAATCTCGTGTCCCGGTGTTTGTCGCCAAACTCCTCCGAGACCGCTTGACCGATTCCCTTGAAATTTTCCATGGATTTTCCTCATGACTGCGAATCAAATGTAAACTATATTTCAACCCTTTAATTTATAAGGGTAGTTCACCCTTAAGGGAAAAAATGGAAATCCCATTATACGCCATCTATACTTTATTCATATATACATACGATGGTCAGTAATGCAGTTTTCATCAAAATAGTTATACAAAGAATATATACATATATATAATAAGTGCATATCTTCATCGTATATATAAATATATGTATATATAAATTTGTAATTTTATGAAATAAAATCGAAAAGTAATTTAAAACAAGCAAATAGTATAAGGAAAATTAGAAATTGAAAATATTTAAACATATTTCAATTATCCATGTGAACAAAACATATACAAAGATATACATAAATATTTTAACATATATCAAATGTTTGTATATATATATATATTGCATGTTATATATTTTAAATACACAAACGTATATATGCGTATTTTTATATGTATACATATTTATATATTATACATATTCGCTCAATTCATATGCTTACTACAAATATGCATGTATATTTTTTTTAAATTAACTGCAGATATTTCAGTATGATATTATTGTGAATATTCATTTTTCTTTGTAAATATTAATTATTCAATTTTGTCAAATTGAAAAGTTGATAAAATGATATAAGTTAAGTCAAGCGCTACGTCAAACCTATAGTGTTTTGTAGGAATATTTTACATCGTAATAAAACGATTTCAAATTTTTAAAATTGTGTTTTGGAAGAATTTGTATAATGAATTATTATTACTTTTTTTTAAAATACTATTTGAGAATAATTATGATTCAAAATTATTTACATCCCAATTTTTGTCGTTCATTCACAAAGTAATTCAAAAAAAGCCAGAAAATTAAAAATTAAATATCACTATTTCTTCAATAAAAAAATTAGTATATGACCGAGAAATTGGTCATAATAATTCAAATAAGACCCACAAAAAGAAAAAAATTCATGACCATGTTCACCCACATTTCGTTGAATAAAAAAAAATGATAAGCCCAAAAGACCAAAAAAAAATATATTAAACTGTATAAAGGGAGTATCTCCACGCAAATAGAAATAAACAGTTTAGGTCACAGCACTATAAAAATTAAAACAAAAAGTCTATGTTGTAGCCCTAAATTTTTGCTTGATATTGTACAAATTTCAGCCAACCGCGGCCAAGTCGTATTGGGAAACGCACAATTCGCCCTGACGTCTGGTGGTAAATTTCTGGAAACTATTTCATGCAGTCATTCGTATGTGGTATACACAGTATATATGCTAAATTAATAAATAAATAATATTTTTACAAATTGTTTAAAATGTCTGTTGCAAAAATTTTCCCCAAAATTGTCTTAATTGTACTTGTCTTTTCCTTTAAGTATTTGTTTATTAAAAAATAATTTATTTAATTTAAAAATAAAAAAATAATTTGTCTTTTTCTATGTTACATCTTTTTTTTTAGCTAATCCTTTGGATGAGATGGTTGTATACAAGTGGAAAACACATGATACTCATCACTTGAATCAATTTTTACACCGATACTTGAATATAACCCACATATATAATACGATTTTCTTCAAGGAAATTTCGTGAGGAATTCGTTTTTCGTGCCCATGACAGTATATACTCAATAGTTGATAACATTTTTATAATAAACAATAAAATTCTATACAAATGGCATATACTTGACTGCATGTAATTAGTTTCTTATTTTGCCACCTGCGTTTAGCGCTTGGCCGCGCCCACAGTGCGTTTCCCAATACGGATAAAAATACAGAATATATATCTGTATGTGTGCGATCTGTATATACAAGTATAGAGCGGCGTGCGACGCATCAATGACACCCGGATACACTTGGCCTCACGTTTACGTCAAATATTAATGAATTTCATAAACTTTAATCAACAATATCTCCGAACTGCGATAAGAAGTATATGGACAAGAATATAATTTTTTTTCCAAAATTATCTAGACAATATCAATTTTATCATACTAATTTGTTATCAAATCCGTAAACTCAGTTTTTTTGTTAGAATAAAAAATATACAAGAAAAAAAAAATATTAAATAAAAATTCTTATACATGCAATGTTAAATCATTCGAAAAGTTTACGTGCTTAAAACTAATTATCTCTAAAACTAGATGGGACATAAAATTAGGATCATTAGATGCAGGAGAATTTCAAAATTTATCTCTCAAAATATTGGGAAATCGGTAAATATACTATTCGACGGAGATACTCCCTTAATGTTGCTTCCGGATAATTGAATCGTCACTTAATTTTTTTTTTTTTGGGTATTTTTTGAATGAAATAAATATCTATACTTCCAATTCTGACGTCGTTTTTTTTGAGATAATAAATGTCAAAGTTGACAACTTTTATACGCGAGGATTATACTACATGTTATAATACCTTACATTTCTATTTTTAGAAAGTTCGTTTGCCACTAAAAAATCTTTAAATTGTAGTCTTCGGCAAGACGAACACGATATAAAAAATTTGAATTTTTTTTTTTTGACCATGACTTTCAATATATTCAATATTGACTTTTAAAAAATTTCGTCTTTTCCGCAACGAATTGGGTTTCTATCCGTGTGCACACAAGTATACACGCAGAAGTGTACAGGCCCTCTAAACATAAATAATAGTATTTCTCTGGCTTTCAGAGGCAACTCCACTGGAATTAAACTTTGTATCCATTTTTGAATTCACTGAGATAAAATGAGGATCTTAAATATTTTCTGGAATTTTCCAACTATCGCTTGAGAGTGTTTCCACCGCTTTTTTTCTGAATTTTACTGACTGCCAAAATGTTCTTTTCTTAAAAAATTTTTTTTTTTCTGAAAAATTCCTATCATGGCAGCCTATACCATTTTATTAATTAAAAAGTGAGCCTCGACTTTTACATATATAATAAATATGTTGTTTTTTTAATTTTTAGATTCGATAAAATTTTAAAAATTTTCAGAATTTTATCATCGATTTATATCCAAAATCAAAAAATTGAAATAAAAAATGTCTTGATGATTTGCGCGGATTTTTATTTTTAAGTTTTGAAAACTTCAAAATTTCAAGAATATCCTTAATATAATAATGTTGATTGTCATGAGAAAAGTATTTTAGAAAAAAAAATAATTCACAAAAAAAGATAGGTAAGTGGGTAGGTCATATTCAGAAATAAACGGGCTGGAAACACCCTCAAAGAAAGGGTAGTAACTTTTAAAAATTTCAAAATTTTAAGAATATCTTTAATATAATAATTTGGACTGTCATGAAAAAAGTGTTCTAGAAAAAAAACTTATTTTCAAAAAAGGTAGGTAAGTGGGTAGATCATATTTAAAAATAAACGGGCTGGAAACACCCTTAAAAAAGGGGTGGTAACTTCTAAAAAAAAATTCAGGATTCTCATTTTATCTCGATGAACTAGAAAAAAAATTGAAAGTATAATTCTGAGAAGTCGAGGGAAAAGATCTTAGCATTTTAGTTATTTCACCCCATATTTAAAATTTATAATAGATATATTTTAATATTTGGTAGCTAAGAAAATAAATGTTCATTGTTTAATTATTTGGAGACTTTTACACGTTTAATTTTTTTATCCCGCTATTTCCTACTTTCGTTAAATGCAATTATTTCGAGGCTGGCATATATGTATATGTATGGCCAAACAACGGTTGCCGGGTCAGCTAGTATGTATATATATATATACTAGCTGTCCCGGCAAACGTTGTTAGACATATATCCCAGCCACGAAATAATTGCATTTAACGAAAGTAGGGAATAGCAAGATAGGAAATTGAACGTGTAAAAGTCTCCAAATAATTAAACAATGAACATCTTTTTCTTAGCTATCAAATATTAGAATATATCTATTATAATTTTTGAATAGAATTTTTGAATAGGGTGAAATAACCAAAATGCTAAGATCTTTTCCCTCGACTTCTCAGAATCATACTTTTAATTTTTTTTCTAGTTCATCGAGATGAAATGAGGATCCTAAATTTTTTTTTAGGAGTTACCATCCTTTCTTTGAGGGTGTTTCCAGCCCGTTTATTTTTAAATTCGACCTACCCACTTACCTACCTTTTTTGAAAATAATTTTTATTTTAATACTTTTCTCATGATAGTCAACATTATTATATTAAAGATATTCTTAAAATTTTGAAATTTTTAAAACTTAAAAACAAAAATCTACCCAAATTACCAAGACATTTTTCATTAGAATTTTTCGATTTTAGATATAAATCAATAATAAAATTCCGAAAATTTTCAAAATTTTATCGAATCTAAAAACTAAAAAAACAACATATTTTTGTATATGTAAAAGTCGAGGCTCACTTTTTAATTAATAATATATTATTGACTGTCATAAAAAGAATTGTTCAGAAAAAAAAAAAAATTTTTTTGAGAAAAGAACAGTTTTGCAGTCAGTAAAATTCAGAAAAAAAAGCGGTGGAAACACCCTCAAGGGATAGTTGGAAAATTACAGAAAATATTCAAGATCCTCATTTCATCTCAGTGAATTCATAAATGGATACAAAGTTTAATTCCATTGAGGTTGCACCCGATAGACAGAGAAATAATATTATTCACGTTTAGAGCGGCTGTATACTACTACGTGTATACTTTTGTGTACACGGATAGAAACCTAATTCGTTGCGGGAAAGACGAAAATTTTTAAAAGTCAATATTGAATATATTGAAAATCATGGTCAAAAAAAAAATTCAATTTTTTTTTATCGTATTCGTCTTACCAAAAACTAGAATTTAATAGTAATTTGAAGATTTTTTACTGGCAAACGAACTTTCTAAAAATAGAATTGTGAGGTATTTTTACTTATAGTCTTATCCTCGCGTATAAAAGTTGTCAGAATTGCCTTTGAAATTCCCCTGCATCTAATGATCCTAATTCTGTAATTATGTCCCATCTAGTTTTAGAGTTAATGAGTTCTAAGCACGTGAACTTTTCGAACGATTATACTTTGCATGTATAGGAATTTTTATTTAATATTTTTTATTCTAACAAAAAAACTGAGTTTACCGATGTTAAACACGATGTTAAACACGATGTTAAAAATTTGAAGCCGTTCAAATCATGAAAAAGATTTCTTGATAAAAAAAAAAAATTTCTTGATATAAACCGTAAATCTTCTTGAATTATCAAATATTTGATTTGAATTAAAGCTAAATTGTCATTAATAAGCGAGATATTGTTCTTTTATTAAAAAAAAAACTTCTTAAATTAATGACTATTAATTTATTGTATCATGAAATAAACGATTTGAAATAATACATCAGCGTCTTGAATTATGAACAAAGTTCCTTAATTTTAGAAGTTGACTTCTTAAATAAAATTGACTCACTTCTTAATAAAATAAGTTTGTGTCACAATTCAAATCAAAATCTACTTTAATTTTAGAAGTTGGCTTCTTGAATAAAATCGACTTGCTTCTCGATACAATAACTTTATGTCACAATTCAAATCAAAATCTACCTTAATTTTAGAAGTTGGCTTCTTGAATAAAATCGACTAGCTTCTCGATACAATAACTTTATGTCTTAATTCAAATCATAAAAGTATTAAATAAATTTTTTTTATTTAAAAAAAAAAAATTATTTTAATTATTATTTTTTTAAAATTATTTATTATTTTATTTGTTATTTACTATTTATTTATTTATTTTTACGTTGACTTTAGGTCGTTAGGTAGAATAGGTAGTCGCGGGTTGGAATCCCTGTCGAACAAAAAATTAGAAAAAAAAAAAAAAAAAACAGGCAGCCGAAAACTACAATATAAAGTCAAAGTAAAAATAAATAAATAAATAGTAAATAACAAATAAAATAATAAATAATTTAAAAAAAATAATAATTAAAATAATTTTTTTTTTTTAAATAAAAAAAATTTATTTAATACTTTTATGATTTGAATTATGACATTAAGTTATTGTATCGAGAAGCAAGTCGATTTTATTCAAGAAGCCAACTTCTAAAATTAAAGTAGATTTTGATTTGAATTGTGACACAAACTTATTTTATTAAGAAGTGAGTCAATTTTATTCAAGAAGTCAACTTCTAAAATTAAGGAACTTTGTTCATAATTCAAGACGCTGATGTATTATTTCAAATCGTTTATTTCTTAATACAATAAATCAATAGTCATTAGTTTAAGAAGTTTTTTTTTTAATAAAAGAACAATATATATCTTATTAATGACAATTTAGCTTTAATTCAAATCAAATATTTAATAATTCAAGAAGATTTACGGTTTATATCAAGAAATTTTTTTTTTTTATCAAGAAATCTTTTTCATGATTCAATACTAAAAATTCTGACAGTTAGAAATTTTATTCTTCAATACAGAAAAAATTTTTTTTAGTGTAGGTATAGAAAAAATCTTAATGTTTCAAATCTATACACATTATGTATTTTTATATTTAAAACAAATATATATGATACCAATCTATCCAGATCTCTGATTCCATATATATACTTATATATACTTGTATATATCTGAAAAGTTAGCGGAGTGGATAGTTCGGTGACTACGATACGTAAAAATTTGCTATATACGATGTGGCTAGTTCCGTGACATATAAAGAGAAATCTATAGTCACTAAAGTATCCACATCTCTGATTTTCTTGAGTCACCAATGTATACACATCTTACTTAATTCTATATATCAACGACAATAATAATTTTATAATGAAATCGTAAAATACGTATCAAATATTTTTCATTTTTCAACATGTTTTCGATAAAAAAAAAAAGAGTCGACAAAGTAGCCGCTTCACATATAAATATATATATTGTATATATATATACAAACATTTTACATATGTTCAGATACCTATGTATATCTATGTTTATGTTTTGTTCACATGGATAATTGAAATATGTTTAAATATTTTCAATTTCTAATTTTATTTTTAGTATTTGCTTGTTTTAAATTACTTTTTGCATGCGTATTGCATCTTTATCGTCCACAAAAAAATCTTGTTAGAATTCTTGTATTATTTTTAAAAAAATTTGATGATATATGGGGATAATTTTAGCATTTTAACGAATTGTTAAAAAACGTAATATACAGTTGCATAAAATCAATTAAAAATTCCAAAAAATCAGCAAAATATTTTAATCTTGAAAAAATTGGTTTGATGAAGATAATCCATGTTATAAGCATAACATTTACTTCTTACAATATCTATTACCGATTAAAATAACTGCTTGGACTCGGCTTCACGATTATGAAGCTAAAACGTTCAATAAAATCGAGGTGTACAAAAAAACGAACCAAAGATTAACAAATTTAAACAGTATGTCATAAGAAATATATATATGATATATTTTTCAAAATTATATTATATTCGTTTATTAAAAACCTAATAAAAAAAAAAAAAAATTAAAAAAATCAAGCAATATGTAGTACAAAAATAATTAATAAATATTAAAAATAATCAAATATATTATTGATCACAACAAAAAAAGAAACACAGAAAAACCAGGAGAGAATTTATTTTTGATTGATGTACGTCTTAATTGTTAGAAAAATAAAACAAAAAAATAAATAAATAAATTATACTCGACTTCGCTATATATAAGATTAAAGTGTTGGCTTAAAATTTAACTTTTAATTTTTAAAGAACTACGCAGAGCCAAGTATAATTAATTTTTTTTTTTTTTTCATTTTTCTAACAATTAAGACATAAATCAAAAATAAATTTTCTTTGGTTTCATATTTTATTGTATATAAGTATTGTAACGAGAATTGGCATTTCTCGTGCTACCGGTAATTATTATTTATAATAATTACGATCCGTAGATGCTTATCGGCCGATTCACATGGGAAATAGTGTTGGCTTGAAAATAAGTAATACAGTTAGAGTGCGAACTGATCCAGTAGCTTCATCTGCAGACCATTGTGTCCGTGTGGACCGGTAATACCAACAAAAGAGTTGGATACTAGATGGAGCTACCCGGTCGTGTAGTGAACAACCCCTACTCCGACACGTCCCCACTAGAGAGCCGCATCAGGTGTGCGCGCAGACAGTGTGGAGTGGGAGAAACGGAGAGTAGGGCGGGATCCGTATATCTAGCTAGAAGTCTGACAATATCGTCAGTCGTTGGCCGGCTCTCGAGCTGGCCAGGGCTCCTGCCTCCTGGCTTCGATGGAAGCTAGCTGGCGGACCTGGTGCTGGTGCACGCTCTCGTAAGCGATCACCATGTCGTTGCCTTGTTGCATAGGCAAGACGTGGTGAAAGCTATCTCTCGCACTAAGTGAGGATACCCTATGCCAGGGTAACCTATACACTAGGTGCTGGTTGAGTAGTGGCTTTTTTGGGTAAGTCCTTGCGAGGCAATTTTATGGTGGCCACTACCTCCAGTTACCTGGTGCACTAGGTGTGTAGGAGACCTGGAGATGATTCTATAAGGCCTTGCGGGGCATGAATCTCTCGATCTCGTCTAACTATTGGTTAAGTGAGTGAGTTGACCTAAAGTTAAGGATGTTCTCGGTGATGATGCCTAGCCCGTGAAGGACAAAATGTTCCCGTGTCTTATACAAAATACGGAAGTATGACGTAGGACAAGCTCCCGTTTGATACTGACAATTACCTGGTGGACCGCGCCCCTCTACCATTTCTTACTGAGTAGGCCGCTACCGAATGATCGTATGTCGATCGTTGTTCCCGTTTTATTTCCCCGGTTGTTGGTTGCCGATAGAACCAGCTGGCTCCCACCTGGCGGTAAGAGAGGAGGTTGGTGAGAAATCCTCGTTGTTACCATTGGCCAGTTTTCTCGCCGGTAACGGTCAGAAAATTGGTTACAGTATATAAAAAATTTTTTGAAAGCAAAGAAGTTACATTGAATTTCGGATACTTGACACTTCTTTTTGTAAAAAAACTGTGTTTGTTTTTTTGTTGTGATATCACTTTTTTTTGTAAAGTTCTTTGATTATTCACGATAAGAAAATACATAATAACGAATTAGATGATACAATAAATCAATTTTTTTGTAATTCTGAATAGTTTAGGGTAACATTGAAAAATCGGTCATTACTTTTAAATTAATATATCATTTTAATAACTTTTTTCCTTAATATCATTTTTATTGTTGCAGTAGTATTAAAAGAAAACAGAAAAAAAATAAAGTTGTAATACAAATCGATTTATTATTTATATTACTAAAGAAAAGAAAAATTAATTCAATAAAATCTTAAATATAATAAGATTATTGTATATTTTTAAGCAATATAAATATCTAACAAAAAACAAAAAACAAGTATTTTGTTGGAAAAAAAGCGTCAAGTATTCGAAATTGTAGTCAATTTGGAAAGTAACTTGTTTAGTCATTAATTAATTTTTTGATATAAAAAAAAAATATGATACAATAAAAACCAACAAAGAAATTTTATTTTGGATACATGTAGTTAAATTTAAATTGTTGAAAAAAAAAAAATTATACTTGACCCCGTGTAATTTTTTTCGTAAATTAAAAATTAAATTCTAAGCCAACATTATTCAATCTCATGGATAGCGAGGTCAAGTATAATTTTTTTTTTTTTATTTTATTTTTTTTTTTTCAACAATTTAGATTTAACTACATCATAGTAGTAGTGCAGCGAACAAAAATGAGCAAGAGGGAAAAGAAAAAAAAGATTAGCGTGTTGCTAGTCCGCGCGGGGGAAGTGAAACTTTTTCCGGAGTAGTTGCATGTCACACTGAATATCTCGAGCTGGTGCCTCATGATGAGCGTCACGCGTTGTATGTATGTATGTATGTATGCATGTATGTATGTATGTATGTATGTATTAAAAAAGATGGGCGTACGAATGAAATGGAAGATATAAAATTATTTTTCATAAACGATTTCATTTATACGATATTTATTTCAATTATTAGAAGATTAATACATTAATTATTTTACATTTATATTCCTTCAATCAATGGATCTTCTGACTCTAATGGAATAACAGAAATCATTGGTTTATGATAACTAAAGTAACTAATGTAAGTTTTTGACTCTACCCATGCCTAATCGTAATTTGTTATTTATATAAATATAATTTATAATATTTTAAAACTCTATATATATATAGTTAGATAATTATACATAATTTAACATTGTAAATATTAAATTTTATTTAATAAATTTAATTCATATTTATTAATATTATATATGTAAATTGTTTAAAAACATCATGAATGTAGATATATTATGTATTTTAGTTTATATAACTATATATAAATATATATCTATATATCTATGTATTTATTTATACATTTATTTCTTTTATATTTATAAATAAAAAGAAAATAAATAAATATTACAAAATAGATATTGTAATATATTGGCAATTAATTAACCTGAATTACCACTAAACCAATTAATTAATGAAACCGAATATATATTTTATTTTTGTACCCTTAATTGCATCCAGAAAAAGAAAAATTCCATTATTGCCGACATAAAATGGCCGACTTCTAGTTGGGAGAAAAAGTGTACCTCCAAAAACAAAACAGTATTTTTGTACCTCGGCTGGCAAAAGTGTACCTCAAAAGGTACAATTGTACCTTGTGCGGCAGCACTGTGGTGAGGCACTACCGTGCCTCTTGATAATATATGTAATTTAGCACATACATCTCTACTCGATTTCCCCTTTGACTTTGTTTACTATGTTTGGCTACATCCTTTTCCTTAGCTACCTCTTAAGTACCTATTTTAAAAAAAAGCCCAAAATGGCGCAAAAACTAGTGAATTATGAAACTATTAGTGTGGGACCTCTCAGTCTTCTCTCTGCAAATTAAAAAAAAAAATAAGTACGCTAAGCGTCAATAAAAAGAACTGGTAAATAACATTCCTTGGATCGAATACAGTATTGAGTGTCTAGAAATGTTATCAATCGATTCATACGCTCATTTTATTATACGTTACCTATGTGAATCAATAATGGAGGAAGAGGATATTCCATTACCATTAAGTGACTCATTAAAGCAACTGTATTTGAAAAAACATCACAGCATTGTTTGATCTATTGAAAAGAAATTTTTTAATGGCAAACACGCGGAATTTTTGAACTCATTTTTTTTAAAGTATTAATGTATAAGTTTGATGACTTATATGATGGAATAAAATATTATGGTGGAAGAAAAAGACGTTGGTAACATATTTATATGTACGACTGGAATATTATTACAACAACTGGATTTTTCTAAAGACTATAGTTATATTCTTTAATTTCTTAGTTTAATATAGTGAATAACTTTAACTTATGTGAATTTCCATGAATTCTGAATATTTTAAGAGAAAATAGAACACAATGAAACAGGTTAAAACTTGTTTAAACTTGGAAAATGCAATCAATCACTTATTCTGAGAAAAACTTTCTCTTAGTCAGGTGTTTTTTCGTTGAGGAAAGTACAATAGAAATTAATCTCTCATTAGAACAAGTTTCGACTCGAATGGATGCTTTTCTTCCACAAAAGAATTTTTGTTCAAACAATAGGGTGCAAATTTTTTAGAATTAGACAATATTGGATTCCTAACTATAAAGTTTCATCCCTTCCATAATATGTAATTCACCAATTACAAAGTTCTCCCTTCCTCTTTTTTCGTTATTCAACTAATGCAATATTAGTTGTAGGAGTAACATAATAGTGGGGGAAGAATGTTTTAGTATAAAGACTGATGTTTCTAAGTCTATCATCAAAAAAGTTTTCAAAACTAAACGATCCTTTCAGCATTGAAACTGAGAATCAACCAACATATCAAGTAAGTTTTATACAATTTTTCAAAACTTATTTATATTATATTGAAATCATTTGAGCATTATTGAACATTATTGCAATTTTTTTTTGTCCAGGAAAAATGGGTTTTGTTAAAGGAAAATTACTTTCTAAAGGCAAACAACGTAGATCTTTGAATGATTTAAAAAATAAGACAGCTTACCACATGACAAAAGTTAGAAAATTTATTGGATCAAAGTTTGGTGCAGCACTAACTGCTAAAATTGATGGACAATATTATGTATATTTACCAAAAAAATATGCTGAACATTTTAACAGCGATGAACAAGAATTTAAAGAGTTAGATGAACCAGTTGAAAAAGAAGTTTTAACTATTGTTTGTACTGGTGAAAATAATAGAAAAGAAATAACACAAATAATAGAAGACAGAAGATAGAATTTTTTTCTTATTCTTCTTCTTATTAGTATAAAATTAACGTTTTGATAACTTTTAACCAATTTTTTTTTTTGTTTTTTTATTTTTCATTGTAGATGATAATTTTTTTTTTTTACAACATTTATTTTTTTTATTAACACAACCCATACTGAATTTTGATTTTACTTTTATAGCACCAGTAACACATGTAGCTGCAGTCTCTCACCTAAACTTGCTCTTATATCGTTTCGATTTCTTGAATAAGCTATGTCGTGATTTTTACAAGCTGCATCCAATAGATTGATTCCAAAATCACCTCTAGCTGAACGTTGTTCTAATTTAGTTCCTGGCCCACAATATCAGTAACCAGGGAGATGAAGTTCAAATGGTAACTTGTTGATAAGACTATTAAGTATTCTTTTTCCACGTCGTTTTTTTTTCTTTTTATCAGGTGTATGCTCACTCATAATTAAGTATAAACTAATTGTAAAACTATAAAATTCTGCAAATTATACGATTTGAGCTTAGTAATCATCAAGATGAAATATCAGAAACTAGTTCTAAAATTACCAGTTTTAAATTTTGATTCAATAACATCGAAAAGTGGTGATGGTTTTATAGAAAAAAGACATGGTGATTTATTACAAATAAAATACGATGTGCAATAATTGGAGGAAGTAATTGTGGTAAAACAAACGCAATCATGAGTTTAATTGTTGATCCAAATGGTTTACGTTTTGCAAATATTTATATTTATAGCAAATCATTATATCAACCAAAATGTCAATATTGAGAAACATTATTGGAACCAATTAAAAAAATGAATTAGTACAAACTTTCGAATAATCATCGAGTTATGGCAGTTAATGAAGCAAAATCAAATTCACTATCAATTTTCGATGATGTAGCAACTGAGAAGCAGAATCATATGAAATCATTTTTTTATATGAGAAGTTATAAAGCAGTTGATTCATTTTATTTATGTCAATTATATGCACGTATTCCTAAACACTTGATATGTGATAATATTAATTTTTTAATTATTTTTCCACAAGATAATACTAATTTAAAACATATACATCATGATTATGTTAATATTGATATGGAATATAGTGAATTTTGAAAAATGTGTTTGAATTGTTGGAAAGAAAAAATTTGTTTTTTATGTATTGATGAAGGAAGATAAACCCTATTCAAGGATGTTTTTATACTGAAAAGCTACGAAAAGTTCGTCATCCGGATATTTATTTAATAGAAAAAGTTTTGAAAAACGAGAAAATAGAATAGATGTAAAATATCTTGGAATTGATGATAGTCATAATCAATGGATCAATAAATCAAATTTTTAAATTACAAAATGTGTTTTCTTTTTTTTATTTATAATTTACATTATATACATAATCTACATAATATACATAATTTAAATTAATATTTTTATACTCAAACTAGTTCTGATTTAAACATAATTTGACTGAAACATCTCTGTTATACATGTTTATAACTTCAAGGCAAAGTATCTGATCCACCAATTATCAACTGACGTTTATCATCTTCCCAACTCCAAGCTATTTTGTCAGTTGTAATTGTTGTTATTTCATGTTTATATGATTTTATAATATTTTGTTTCTTTTTTGAAATAACATGATCGATAAGATAATTTTTATAGTCATCAAAAGTAATTTGTCTAACAGCCCTAACAGAACTATAGAACCGTGAATAAACCGAAAAAAAACGTTCACGTTCGGTTGAAAGTTGCGCAAACCAAACCCGAATCAAACCGATGACCGTAATTCAACCAAAAATAAGCCAACAATAAACTTCGAGAGAAAATAGCTTTTCTTTAAACGGTTTGAATTCGGTTTCTTCAACCGAGCTTAAAAAGACTGAAAAATGCAACCGAATCTAAACCCTTTTCAGAACGGTTATTTTGGGTTGAGTTTGCGCAATTTCCAACCGTTTTTTTTGGGTTATAAAACGGTTATCTAACCGTGAAAAAACCATAATAGAACCTAACTGTGAAAAAACCGAAATTGAACCCAACAGTTCGTTTGGGTAGTTCCGTCAGGGAGTAGATCTTTTAACACCTTTTGTTCTCATGTGTATATGTTTCTTATCAGAATTTTTTTCATCTTATATTATATAAGAATATAATTTACTCCGTAAACCAGAAAATTCTTTTATTATTTTTCTATTGTTCTCATCTTTTATAATACCAATAACTTTTTTGTTTTTTAATGGAATTCCATACAGATTATATTCAGAATAATTCGATGTGATAATTTAACAGGATTATCACGTATTAAATCAAATGGATTATTACTAAATATATGATAAACAGCAGAATCAGTATCACTATTTAAAAAAAAAAAAAAAATAGGGATAAACTTTTATAAGGTAAAATTTTTACCTTAAACTCTTCAACTGAACTATAAGAATTTTTATGCCCTAAAGGCTTAACAATGCATCAACTTTAACTCCCAACCCTGCCTTTTCAATTTAACAATGTAGTTTTTGATTTGGATAACGAATAAAAAATTTTAACTCAAAACAATAAGCTATATTTTTTTTCTAAATAAAAAATATAAAATATATTCAAGAAAAAAATTATTATACTTTATATGACAAGCATTGGAATTTTTTTAATAATTTCCGCAAATTTTACAACCCATATGAAAATAACATACACATGTGTGATCTGTCTGCATAAGTGTTGGAGATACGGTAATCAAATTGTAGCTATGATTACGCTAAGTGCTCATATGCAATTACTCATTTACTAATGAGTAATTAGCAAATGTAGCTAATTAATTTTAACCAATCAGAATCATATAAATCATATAAATTTATAAATATCTATCAAAATGTGTATATAAAAAAATGATAAATATTTTTATATCAAATTTTTTTTTTCTTTTATCGAAAGCAGGATTTTTTCCAGAACAATTATTTTTTTTTTTTCATTATTCAAATGAGGCATATTTCAAAACATTTTCCAAGACATGGAACATTTTACAGGACAATTGCCGGAATTATTATTTACAAAACTTGATTATAATAAAAGAACGTAATTATTAAAACTCATCTCTGCATATGGGTTAAACCCTATATGTGAAATGGTAATTTCAGTAAAGTTTTTTGGGACTATTGCGCATAACAGATCATTTATTCTAGTCTTCTCAATTTGTATAACTGCAACCAAGTAAATAATTGCAAGTGCAGTCAATGGAAGATATTAGATTCACAGTCTAAAATGGTTCAACCATTTGTCTAAGTAAATTAAATGAATTTATATACTTATTGTTTTTAAACCGTAGGCAGATACCACCACAATTATATTAAGAGCTACCGTGCACAGATCTGTACTGATGTCAACATATACACTTGAATTAAACACAGTCTTTTATGTGCATGTACCAAAAAAGTTTACCGAAATTATTACCCACCACATGGTCTAGTCTAGAAGCAAAAAAAGTGTCAATAATCACCTTTTTATTTTGATTTATTCTTATTATTTGTACTCAGTGCTTTTTGAACGACCCAATTAAGAAAGT
Organism: Lysiphlebus fabarum; assembly: GCA_011426435.1. Lineage (NCBI taxonomy): Eukaryota > Metazoa > Arthropoda > Insecta > Hymenoptera > Braconidae > Lysiphlebus > Lysiphlebus fabarum. Next base: position 41,734 of record WSYQ01001356.1, read on the forward strand.
ATCAACACTTGAAATTACTTTATGCTGATTGTTACGTTTACTCAAATAATTAGTTTAACTTCTTTACGAGTAAATTACAATTCGAGAATTTAATAATCCTGACATAAAACAGTCCTGAGCTACCAGGGAAGGATAAAAACAGGATAAAAATAAAAACAGTTAAATCATCGGAATCCATTTCGTTATAATGACTACAAAAATATTCCTAATGTGCTTCTGTATTATAAGAAACGATTTCATTTCATTTTATTATTTATAAACATTTATATTATTTATTTATTTCATTTAATCATCTTCTTTACCTTTAATTTTTGCAAATGATGATTAAGATTTTTCCATCAATCTTACTATGCAATTCAAAATAAAAAATATATACTCTTGTGAGTTAAGTTTGCTTGATTGTCTCTTTCTTTCTCATTGTACCTTCATGTTGTATACATTATGTACTCAATGATGCCAGTTGCAATCCACGGTTAATCTCACGTCAGGCGTGACGTTATTACTCATTATAATGACGTGAAATCATTCCATAGGTGGACGAAATGAGATTTAACCCTTTCGGAAGGATATCATTTCTTTTAAATGTTTTTTTTTTTTTTTTTCATTTTAAAAATGGTACAATGACCTTAAATAAACATCTTTAAATATTTTAAAATCATATCAAAAAAAAAAAATGATAAAAATATTCTATTTTGCTACATTCTCTATCACTGTTACTGTTATCATCATTTCAAATTTTGAGTATCTTTGTTAATTTAAAACATATACATGTACACATATATAAATATATACCTATATAAATATAATAATGTATTCGTTGAGTCTAGACTGGTATCTGTCTGAGTGTGGCTCATGGTGGCATGCTGCTTCAGCGACCTGACCGTTATACGGTTAACGAGCTGACCAAGCAAACGTCTATACTTACAAACACCAGTGTGTCTCTTTAGTACATATATTTATTGAAGTGCATTAGGTTTAGTATAGATATATACACTAGCAACGGCATTGTGCATGCCGTGAAATGTAAACGTGGGAACCGGAATTGGCCGGCCTAGGGCAACTCTTGATGTTGCTTGAGAACATCTTCAACTGACTACATCGTACTCTGACAAACTTTGAAATTGATTTTTATTAAGATACAGTATTTCATTTTTATTTTTTTTTTTTTTTAATTTTTTTGTGTTGGATTAATTAAACAAATACAATTAATAATTTAAATACTCCTAAATCGAATACATCAAATTATTTTACTATTTTTTTTAACTCTATTATATATTTGGATGCAAATAATTTATGATTTACTTATCAATACAATGAGACTTGATGATTAATTTTAATTATCCTATTATAATTTTTTTTCTTTTTTTTTCTGTTTCAGGTGAGTAAACATATTGTTTGACCTCGACTAATAATATAGTTAGACTAATTCTCATATTGGTAAGTGGTTTTCCGATAAAATAGTTGAATTGATTTGTTTTTTTTTTTTTTTTCGTGTATGAATAAAAATAATTATTGGCATGACTTCAAAAGCTGTGAAATTTTTGAAATTTCAAATTTATTATATGAATGTCAATTGAATTTAAATTTACGAAATTATTTTTAAATATTAGAAATCATTTTTGAGGGTAGAGATATATAAGTACCAAAATATTTGTTCCGATTCGAAAATTCCAAAATGATTATTTTTCCATTGCCAAAAGTTTCAATTCTTTTTAATTTCAAAAGTTCAATTTTGTTTGTTTTTTTTATATGTATAAATTCAAATGTTTATTTTGCTATCAAAATTGATATTTTTTTTCACCTTTATCATTTAAAATTTCAAGTGAATGAAAGAGCAAATTTTTTAGTCATATTGAATATGTATAACATAATCGTTTCTATTCGAAGGATTTTCCAACTAATGGAATCTTCAAAGCTATGTAATTAGTAAAGATATGTAGCTTATATTATTATTATTTCTACTAATAATACAAACAAAAAGAAAAAAAACCGTCAAGAGCAAAGAAAAATAGGTATACAAAAAAAATTGTGCACCCTAAAGAATTCTCATAACGAGTAACATGAAAGGCATGTCTTTAACTACGTGGATATATAAACGCATTTTTTTTTTTTTTTTTCTCAAACCGTGCAAATTCTCAACGGTCTTTACTCTTTACGGTTGTCACTAATTTTTTACAAGACAAGTTGACAAGTTTACATAATTTTTGAAATTTTTTTTATCTATTTAATTTTGATTACAGCATACGCATGATTATATTAATTTTTTTTTTTTTTTTCTTAATCAATTACAATATAACTTTCTTAGCTATATACATGCAGATACTATTTAAATATACTTCAGACATATTTCGATTAATGTAGGCTATACATAATGGTATATTTTTCCATGCGGATAATCAATTTTAATTTTATAATAACTTTTATTTTTTTTTATTTGAATATTACTATCCCACACGTGCCAATGAGAACATATATTTTTTTTTATCTTATATCATAAACTCATAAAAAATGATTTAAAAAAAAAATAGACTTGATCTATCTTTTAGATATATGTATAGGATATATTATATCCAGTGCATGTCCGTTCAATGTATTACGGTAATTGCAGTGCGCGCAAATATACATATACACTTGCCTTATATTCACGCGAAGGGACGTTGATTTGCTGCGTGTTTCCCGGGTACCGGAACTTGCTATAGCGCGCGAATGATACCGTGGTAGCGTACATCAAAGAGTTTAAAGCACGGGCCAGAACCGCGTGGGAGAGCTCGTCGACGGGCTTCACTTTGATCTCACAGCCCCTTCCAATAATCAACATTGAAGTCGTGGTGGTAGTTGTATATTTTCTTTACATGCGATGTGTATCCCTATGAGAACCAAAAGATGCCCTATGTTCTTCAACTTTGTGTATATTATATGTATTATATGTACATGTACCTGAAGAGATTTACACCAAGTCTAAGACTAAGAAAGATCTATTCTTCTTCTCTTTTTCTTTTTACCTTACATTTACTTTTGGCCTCGACAGTTTTTCTCAGACTATATTTACCTCACAATATATGTATATATATGTATATTTATACCTATATGTTTATCCAGAGAAGTGAAGAGTGCGAGAACCAAGCAACTTGGACTTGTTGCTATTTATTTCGTAACACATATGGATATATTACCAAGAGCCAATATATGTTTATTACTATCTTTAAAATTCATCTGTTGAGCTTTATGAATCAGTATCTCATTTGACCATAGTTTCTATTTCAACTAATAAAATCATTTTTCATCAAACAATTCAGGTGTATACTTTTCATCGTATCGATTGACAACAGTATTTTTTTTGAAGTTGCAATTATTCATATTTGTCTTTTCATCAGAATTAAAAGCAAGTCATTTTCTATCAGAGCCATTGTTTTATTGTTTTTATTTGAGTTAATCCAGTGAATCATGTGAAAAGTTAAGTGAATACGTGGGTGCTTGGTATAGGTCTGGTTGTTGATCACATTGTGTGGGTGATGTGTGAATGGGAACGCAGTTTGTCAGTCAATCCACCAGCTATTGCTGTCCATGATATTTATGGCTTTGATATGGAAAACAATGAAACGGCCACGCATTGAAAATCCACCCTGTCAATTTATCAATCTATGTTCTATATATACATATATATATATTTTTTTTTAATTAACTAATTAAATGATTATTGATTCTTGACAGTCATCGTATTTGAAATAATTATTATACATTATTATACAAAGTACTTTCTTTTTTACCTTATTCAATAGTATTTGCGTATAAAAAAAATTAAAAATAAATTAGATGATTTTCACTATAATTTATTTATGAATAATTAATGCTTAATAGCTAGCACACTTTGTCAATTTTTTGAAAATTTTTTGACGATACATCATGAGAAATACATGAAGTAAGATGGAAAAACATCAAAACATTTATACGCAGCCAAATTTGAAATGTGCCATGCTTCACTCTATAACATTATACTATTTTTTAGGTACCACTTGTTGGCACTGGTGCAGATCTTGAAAGAAGTCCAATAAGTAGAATCAAAAGTAAAATATACACTATAGCATTAGTGTGAATGATATTCTCTTTTGTTTTATATTTACAATTGTGAGAAAAATTATTTAACACAATATATAAACACGATTTCGATTTTATTAGAGATAGAAAAAATTTTTGAGGTTATAACCTTGCAGTATATAAAAACTCGTATATAGTAAAATATCAATAAACAGAGAGAATCATTATTTAAAAAATCGATGCTGTACATTATAAAAGCCACATTCTTTCAAGAAACTCTCGAACAAGTTTCGATTCGTGAAAAATTATTTAATGAACGTATTTCATAAAGAATGTTTTCTATTTAATTAGCAGGTCGTTAATGTTAGATACTAAATTAGTTTTAAGTATATATATATATGAAAAAACAATTAATAATAATAAGAAAAGATAAAGTGATAGAATTAAGAATACAATGAAAATAACTTTTGGTGAATACTGCAATATGTATATGCAATTTTTTAAACAGTTTATTTATTAAGATATCAGAGTCACTTTCATTGTTTATGTAATAAATAAAGGGAAAAAAGTCTCATGATAACACCCACACGCGTGCCCGTGTAGGAGAACACAACATGGCCAAGCCTTGGCCAATGCTTGTAAAACATCCGCCAATCATTGGCAAACTTTAATGGGCCGTTAATATTTCTTTATTTAAAACAGTTTTTTTTTTTTTGCCTCTCGACGGGCACGAACTAGGAATTTAAAACCTAAACCGAAGCGTTTCATAGTTACTCACGGCCTTATATACTTCATGGGTCAACCAATCATTAGCCATTAATTCAATAAGACAAAATAAAAGAAAATAGAAAAATATTTATTTGGCAGAACGTAAATGGCCATTGCTTGATCGTCATAGCTTGGCCAATTCATGGTCGCCAATCGTTGGCCATCTAAGAATCAGCCACCTATTGGCCAATTAATGATCACAAATCATTGGCCATTTAAGAATCAGCTATAGCTTGGCCAATTCATGGTTGCCAACCATCAGCCAGCCAATTCATGGTTGCCAACCATCAGCCAGCCAAGAACTAGCCAATGCTCGGCCATGGATTGAAACCATGCCTTTGGCAGTAAAATAATGGGCCAGTCGTTGCCCGGGTATTTACCACTAATGGCCCATGCTTAGCTACCAATTATCGAGTGCCATTAATTGACCAATGCATGGCCGTGTTGTGAGTCTTGGCGATTCCTATACACTTCTTATATCCAGCTGAAAAAAAAATGTGTGTTTGCAGTCTCAGTTCTAGCAGATTAACAGTATCAGCGCTGAACTTTTTTTTTGGCTTTTATTTCGTCTTTGTATGCTATCAAATGAAAAAAGCTTATCTATTCACAAATTTAGATTATATTTATCTTCAATAAAATATTAATAAAATTTTTCTGCCTTTCCAGATTTAAATTGTTGAAATTCTTCTTGTATTTTCTTTACCGTATGAAATAACTTATCGATTTTATCTGTTGATTTTCTAAATGGTTGTTTTTGTATTCTTTCATTATAATTGAGTTATTAACATCATCAGCATTGGAATCATTTCAAACGTGTTTATTGATTGTTTTTTTCATGTGATGACTTGATTTTTTTTTGTTTTTAATCAATATCATCAGTATTTTTATTTATCAATTTATCGTCAGTATCAAGATTATTTTCTTCATCACCCTGTGTATTTATTTTTTCTTTGAATGATTGATATTGATTGTTATTAATTTATCATGGCTAAATAATGACGATTGCTATTTTAACATGACGATAAATAGCTACAGATTTACAAGACGTTGAAAGAAAATAAAGATAGCATATATGTTGTACAGTTAGACACATACATCAGACTTAAAAACACTGGTCAAAAAAAAAAAATATATATATATATTATGTATGTAAAAAATTATGGATTAAAAAGCTTCAGAAAATAATGAAACATTCAAGAAAATAAAGGTGTGATTTTCCACGTTATTTCTATTCCTGAGATTCTAAAAATATTCAAGATGTTAAGGTTCAATAAAGTTACGAGGACTAAAATAAGATGAAAGGGATAAAAAGTTTTGTGTACATGTACGATCAGACAGCTTAGATACAGCTATACTTTCAACATGGTTTTTAAATTTTAACGGCGTATAATATAAACATGGTAATTCCATCGTTGTTACGCAATCGTAAAAGATGCATAACACACCTCAACGTGATAGTAATTGCTTGTATGTTTGAGAGGCATTTATTCAACATTCGACCGAAAGATTCATACACGTGTTTGCAAACTCATTTGTGATGAAAAAAATAGTCAATACAACGCAACTGACGTTGAAAAATAAAATAATGTACAATTTATATATATAAATTTATAAAGTGGAAAAAAATATGGATTATTATACACGTCAAGTTTATTCAGCATCAGTATATCCAGCAAATACAACTTAATAATAACATGCTCATATGAATACAGTTTTATAAAGTCATAGTTCATGATCCATGGCTAAGGGCACAATGATATGGTCTTTATTTTAAAATTAGAATTTTATTTGTTACAAGCTTAATTTCAAAACGCAAATTTTTTTGTATTAAAATTTAACGAATTTATTAAAATATAAATAAACATATAAATACATTGAGAAAATTATTTAGTTAATTTTACGTGAAAAAAAAAACACGTTTACCTTCAGATCATAGAGAAATTTTATAAAAAAACAGGTGGATTTTATTTAAATTATTTCCGTAAAAAATACTTGTATTTCTCGTGTCTACATTTTTGTAAAAAATTCTAGAAAAAATATTTAAAAAAAAAAATATAAAATTCAGTTTTATTGATTGTTAAAATTTAGTGTGTTATTGACACTTGTATAATCAGCGTTATTTTTTAAAATACTCAAGTCAGACTTTATAGCACTGTTGACCATCAAGCTTGACAAGATAAACAAAATGTCAAGTTTTCTCCATCGATCGTACTTATTTATGCATATATTTTATTTATTTTGTGTGACACTTTTACGTGCATCAGCTACATCTTGGTTCAGTTGACATTAGGCAAAATGAGTTTGTAAATAGCTGATCTGTAGTGAAACAAAATAGAGATATCGTCAGCATTAACTTGTGTAAGTAAAGTTCCAATTTAACGAGCCATTTACTTGGCATTGAATCTCACATGGACTAAGATGTCGTGATACGTTAAAACAGTGCGAAGATCTGTCCAATTTGATCTGACTGACAGGTGAATTCACTACGAATAAAAATTTATCTATTTTGAGAATTTATTTCAATATATATAAATAGTAACTTGAATATTATCTTGTCTACAAGAAAAATATTTTACTTAGGGATAATTTTTTTTTTTTTCCGCATTACAATTTAAAATATATAGAATTGAATTAAAAAATGTTGGAAAAATAATATAATTATACGATAAATATTTAAATAATATTTTCGTTTGAATTTTGGTATAAAAATTTTCATCTAGAACAAAAATAAAATTATAACAGACATTGAGAACGATTGAGAATCTGATATTCGGGTAATGACAAACTGTATTTACTTGTAGAATAAGAAGAACTTGGTCACAAGAAATATTCACATACACTCATACTTTTTCAAGCTGTATATAATAGTACAACATTATGTAGTTGCAATGGACTCTGTGCAATCGCGCTCTCTATGTTCTTCTTATCTATAAATCAGTAGCTAATCATCATCAATCACTATCGAGCATCGTCGAAGTCAAGCCAATCTTATAAAATACAAAACTTATCCAAGATGATGACGACAATCTTTGTAAATAAATAAAATTAAACAAAAAAAAATAATAATAAATGTAATTTTTGTTGTTGTGCATTGAGAAATGTTAATTTAATAAAAAAAAAAAAAAACAATGATTAAAAAAATAAATAAATAAAATTAAATTCATTGATTGGATATATTGTTGATCGTTTGCCAAACTATTTAAGTATATGAGATTTGTATCAAATGAAATATAATGATTTGAAGATTAAACTTTCAAGACAGTTATAAAGATTCACGAGAAAATGTTTATAATAAATCTGATGAATCATCAGATTTCAATGATTTTTATTGCACGGTAATGAAGGTTAAAAATGTGATGACTATTGCCATCAAAACGACGGAGACAAACTGGTGCAGTTGAATAAAAAAGACAGGTTTATTGTTATCAAGAATACCGACTGGTTATAATGCAATAAATTTCAAATAAATGCAGGCGCCAAGGTCGTGCTTTATTGTTCATTGAAATATTGTAAAAAAAAAAAAAAAATAAAAAGTGAGACACATTGAGATAATTGTGAGTTTTCATATTATTTATTTTTATTTTTCTTGAAAAATACAAATTCAAATCGAGTTTAGTTATATGCGGTTACTTTTTTTTTTTTTTTTTTTCTTATTTAATCTTCACTAATGGCAAGTTTACGACAAAGTCATAAAATATCTATGGTAAAATTACTACCTAGTTAGTCGTTTATCTTGAATAACAAGTAATAATTTTTGTTGAAAAAAAAATATAATAAATTTTTTAATAATTATATATCTATTTAATGTTGATAAAAAAAAAATATTTATATGCAGGTGTTTATATGAAAATTTTGTCACAGATTTTATGCATTTATTTGGTAGTATTACATTAATATTATTGAGACTCTGATAGTATGATCACAAGTGTGAAGTTGAAATGAAAAAGAAAGAGAAAAAAATTGTATAGACATACCTAGTTACCTGGTGCACAGTGACTAATGAACCTTCACAATCACCTTATGTTCACTCACAAGAAATACCGAAGTAAGTTTATCGCCAATGCTAATTCTCGAGTCACGGCAATTAGTGAGATCGTGGACGATCCACAATACTATAGACACGATTAATTTTAGATATATACATAAAACAATCGATAAATATATCTTAAAATTTTCAAATTATTATCACTATTTAAACCTTAAAAACAAAAAAAAAAAAAAGATTAAAGATTAAAGAAAACAAAAATTTATAGGAATATATCATTAATGTTTGAATCGATTCACATATTTGTGACAATTATTTTAAATTCAACTTGAATTCTTTTAACTAGAAATTTCATAAGTTAATAAAACATACATTTATTTAAAAAAAAAAAAACATTTCAACACTATAGATGTACAAATAATTGAATTGCATTGATATAAACTTTTGAATGATTTTTATATTTAAATATATACCCATCTAAATTAAACTGATGAGATCCGGTTTGTGCATATGGCTTGCAATTCAACAAGATTTATAATAAATAAAACTATAAAATGCGTCACTTGAAAAAGAGTGATGAATATGCTGCAGTATGGTGTACAGATATAAAAGCTGTTGGCAAAATGTTAGCATCAGCATATATGCAAATGAAGCAGCAGCATCGAATCAAGTATGATGATGGTGCTAAAAAATTAAAAACCTTGAATATATTCATCTATATAATAAAAGCGTCAAAGGCGTATGCATATAGAAAGAAAATAGTATAAAGTAAAATAGTATATAGTCTTGCATATTATAGCTGTTACCACTTTTACATTCAGGCTCTTGTTGATTTGGACTCAACGGTTGATAGTCATGTCTATTTCCTTGATGTCTGACTAACATCTGGCATCCATAACTACTACTGTTATTACTTCTTAAAATTCTATTCACTATATAATATACACGTGTATATGATAAATAAATAATATGAAATAATAATTCAAAATCTTTTGATGGAACAATCATAATCCAAATTGTTCGCAAATCATTTATATAATATTCTATACACTTTGAGATACAATAAAATAATAAAAATAAATTTAGGCAAATTTTATAACCTTTATTTATCAATTGTGAATATACATGAAACATTATTACAATGCAATTAGTTTTTATATGCTATCTCATCAAGCAGATGTGCAATATTTTATAATGAATTTTATATATGTAAAACAAAAAAATAAATTTATAAATATAATACGACCTGTATGTTGCCTCAAACAATGTGTATCATATTGTGTTGAAAATTATTATTTAAATATAATTTACAATTGATAAATAATAACTGATCATTGTGAAAAAAAAATAATAATAATTAATAACACGAAATTAAACTGATTTTCTTTAACTGCATTAATTATTTGACATAAAAAAAAAAAATAAATAAAAAATTCTATCATTAATTACAAATTAATAATAACAATCATTTGCTTCTTCAAAATTAAATTTTTTTATTATAAGTCATCATAAATTGTATTTTTTAATTATTTAATAATAATTTTTTAAAATGTTCCTTTACTTCTTCTGTTGGATACTTAAAGATTTGAACGATCGAAATGCAAGTATAGTTCTCACAAGAAAATATTAAAACGGTATTAGAACAGATTAATTTATTAGCTCTTAAACATTAAAATATATAAAGAATCTATATAATAAAAAAAATACCAAGAAGCTCAATGTCAAATATACACATAAAACCAAAACAAATAACACAATTAAATTATTCACATTGTTATTATAATCAAAGCTGATGTTTATATTTCTGATTTTTATAGACGATTTTATATACATAATTGAATAATAAAAAAATAAATAAATAAAAAATATCGTGTAAGATTATTTAGAAATGTACCATTCACTTTTGAAAATTTAAATAAGGATATTATTTACAAATTTCAATTAAAAAATATGATTATATATTGGCATTCCAGTAAAATGGATATGATGAAAAATGAAAGTGATTTATAATTATTTTTTTCCTGGTTTAAATTATCTTTATTGATGAGTTTGATAATTAGTGGTCGAAAATTATCCAACACAATATTATTGCAATCAAACATTATTTCTTTCGTGAACTGATTTAGATTTTTATATTCATTTTCTATAGACATCAAACTTGTTTTTAATGATGATTATGAATTTCAAATTTTCAAGTATGATATAAAAATACCAACAAATATATTTTGTTAGCAAACCATTTACATATTATGCATTTTTTAACAGAATTATTGAGGGATTATTATTCATTGGGTTTTTGGTTAGCAAATTGACATCATAACTGTCAAATGACAGTCAACTTTTACTCTATCAATGACTTCCTAATGACTGCTAAAATGAGTTTCACATTAATTTTTTATTATTATTGATAATAGTAATTATTTATTTATTTATCACTGAGTATAATTGAATAATAATAAATTTTTTTGACTGCCATGATTGCCAGTTAATTAACATTCGATTGCCACCAATATTGTGACACCATGACTGCCACAATAAATAACCCTTTGAGAATTATTAAAATATTTTTCGACACAACTGACATATTTTTTAAAATAAAATTTCAATCTGATCAACAATTGATTGATCTCAGTCCAAAAAACAAAATTTTTAAGCCTGTTTATTACGAAAAAATGTTGATTGCAAGTTTGGCTCAATTATAAGTTGATTTAAAACTCAATTAATACGTAATTACTAATTAACAAAAATAAGTGATAATCTTATATACTACAAATACCAATTGAAACGTGAAAATATTCACTTTTTTTTTGATATATCTTTTAAAATAAATATAAAATACAATAAAATTTTTAGTAAATAATTATTTAAATTTTTTTAAAGATGCACGCAACAAGACACGCAAAATTTTAATTTCAAAAGTAATAAATTCAAGTATTGATAAATTATAATCATTATAATCATTAATTTTAATATCTCAATTATATTTTCTGATAAAAATTAAAAAAATTGATCACAATAAATATTTTAATCATATTACTTTATTATATATATTAAATTTTATTATTTATTTTATTTTATCTAATTATTTCATCAATATTAATTTAAACTCAAGTAGAACAAGTAATTTTTATATAAAATATCCTATATAATTATTAAATAACAATAAACAAGTGTAGAGAAATAAATGTTATCTGGCTGTCGAAACATTTTATTAATTCGATAACAAGATTAATTGCCATTTTAAATGATACAGAAAAACCATAAATAATGCCTTGTTTAATATAACTTTTTGTCTCTCATGCACGGTTATCGGGACAGACTACTGTGCACCTTGTTTAAGATTTATCACGATCTTATACCGAAGGTTTCATTCGTCTTATATGAGACCGATATATATCGGTGCGTGTCCTGTTTACACTTTTTTTTTTTTTATTTATTTTAATCGTTTCTCAAGTTTCAGTGAGTTGCGCAAATATTATTTAATATATATATAATTTATAAAGTTAGCGGGATTGTGCGAACATTAATTAAACCGATTGACGCATCGAATTTAGCAAATAAAATTTTCAAGTAATAATAAATGAGTTTTTTATTTTTATTTTTAAATTAGTTTCACATTTAATATAATGACAAAAATCATTTAATTAATTATCATATTGATAAATTATACAACTGTTTTATATATAAAAGAAAATTGTGGCAAATTGGTTAATTATAATGAATTTTATTGCTTAAAAAATAAAAAAATTTTTTGGAAATAAAATTAATTATTTATGATAAACTAAAAAATTTTTTTAAAAAAATATGATGCAGCAATGATGGGGTAGATTAACGAGTTTGAAGTGAGACATGAATGGGCGGAGTAATATAGGTCCTGATGTATGTTTGTATGTATGTTTGTACATATAGCTAAGATTAGATCAGTACATTCCACAAAGAGCATTTAAATTACTCTGTATATATATATTTTTTAAATTTATATAATGTATTTTACTAAAGCACAAGTGTATATATGTATCGTCTTATCGTAAGTTTCGATTGAACACCCGACACTCGAGAACCTCGTAATTGCCCTTCAGCAAAAATCTTTCTCACATCTCTCAACATACAATCTTGCAGTAGCCAATTTTATTTTATTTTTTTCTTCTCTCACCTTTTTCTCAAGTTATTTGGTCAGTTGACAATAATTTTTGAATGTTAAATTAAATTAACAAAAATAAAAATAAAAATAAATATCTCATCATCAAAGTTGATGGGTCAACATTAATCCAATTAATTTTTACAAGTTGTGGTATAATTATTATAAATTTATTATCATTACTTTTTAATTAATTAACATTATTAAGTTTCACAGTATATATTGCATTTCATTCACTGTAATATTTACTGGCTTATTAAGACTGGATGTACCTTATTTTTCTATATAGGTATACTTGTAACAGTTGAAAAATAAAAATTTATTTTCGAAATAAGCATTATGTTAATTTTAAAAAGTAAATATTTTTAAATTAAAAAACAAGAAATATGTCTTGAAGTTTCACAACGTAATTTTAAACTATAAAAAATTACCAACAAAATAAAAAAACCACAAAATTTATATAATAAAATAACAAACAATGAATCAAAAATCAATTTCAATATTTATCTGTAACATTTGAAGATTTCTTTATTATTTTTCAAACTTGTCATTTTGATCATAACCTCAAAAGAAACATTGTAATGAATGTAACAAACTTATAAATAATATGTGTCAAGATAGTTTACTTATAACATGTCTAAAAATATACTTGTGAATCTGCAGATGCGATTATGATGAGACTTGAAAAACTCACAACATATAGACATACATGATTTGTCGATTTAACGAGATGTGTTGATAATATATATATTTTGTTATTATATCATCAAAGACAAACTCAACTCAAATGAAAATGATGCACTTATAAACTTGTATTGGACTTTCTATGTTCATTTAAAACATGATTTGTTAATTATTTCATTTATTAGATAAAAACGCGTCGTGCTGTCTGATTTCATTATTGCTACATAAATATATATAATCTGAAATATATCTGATCAGTTGATCATTAATTAAGATAAGTCTTATTCATTTATATTCATTAAATAAATTATGAGAATGCTTCTGAATTGAAATAAATAAAAATATAATCTAATGTTTTAACTTTTTATATATATATATACATTATACATTTATACTTTCAATATATATATTGTTTTGTAGTAGCAATGTTTGAGGTCAATACGTTCTATATAATATTATTGTATATCCACATTATTGTCAATTTCACCTTGGTTTTTATGGACATCTTTGAACATCATCCAACGGTATACGCCCTCTAATAATCATAAAGTATACAACTACATGTATATGTCTGCTACATAATATAAATAAATATTATATATATAAACGTTCAGCTTTCAAGTTACGCAAGAAAAAGAAAACTTTAACAAATCGAGAGAATTACAAGTTTTTAATAAAAAAAAAATAAATAAATAAATAAATAAATAGAGTTGTATGATATGAGCATTTTATAGGCAATTTGACAAAATTCATTGCTATCAGGTATATATTCTATGACACTATTAGATTTAAGAATATATTTATTAACAAAATTTTCTATTTTTAAATATATTTTAAGATACAGACGGATAAGCTATTCATGACCAGATTTAATGACACCACTACTACACTTTGTAGTAGTGACTTACTTCAAGTCAATTACTACAAATCATTAATATACAGGGTGAGTTATATCAAGATGTATTACCCTAAATCGGTATTACAGGTCGTTATAATTTATTGTCGATGAGCTTAGATTTGCGTAGTCGTCGATGACTAAAATAATAATTGGAAAAATTATTAGGTTAGCTGTCAATATTTAAAATTTAAAAATTCAAATTTTAAAACTATTAATGAACTTATAAATCATCGTTCATTAATAGTTAGCCGAACAAGTGATGGGCCGACATAAAATAAATGATTGTAATCGATTGTAATTGTTTTGGAGATGATTGTAACGTAATTAGTTTTTTTTGTCGGCCCCTTAATTAATTTTAATTATTTATTGAAAATTCGCAGTTGACAGATAGCCGACAATTCATATATATTTAAATAGCTGATATTTTTATTGTAATGAGATGTCAAATTTATAGCAAATCGTTTGTACATCACGATTCTTCGTTTGTCATTGTTTAATAATTAATATTTTTTTAAATATTAATTAAAAATCATTGTGATTTTGTTATCCCCTTCATTGTTAATTTGTATATGCGCATGCGCGACCAAATGTCATGTTCGTGTTAAGCAGTGTTGAGAGGACTTAATGTTTACAAATATAAACAATAATATTCTGAAACAATTATCAACTAGGTAAATATTTAATTTTTATTTTATCAAGTAATTATGATATTTAATTGAGATGAAATAAATATTT